>JAWZYT010001163.1:82500-95000 GCA_034508575.1 Petrolisthes manimaculis
TATCTGTATTTGTTTATATTTTTTTTAACTCAATAATAATACTCGTTTTGTCTTTGTTTTTTACTTAATAATAATAATAATAATAATATATACATGTTTTTATTTTTTCTTTGCAGATTAGGTTGGAATTATATTTACATGAATATTTTTAGTACTGTATCAACTGAAGCAACTATATGTATGTATGAATGTATGAATGTATGTATGTACACTCGTGATACATAATTTCTGACCAGAGTGTGAGGAACAGAAAGCTTCGAATCCCCTGGTATTGTTCATTTCCCCACCCCAGTTCGAACTCAAGGTATGTGTGTGTGTGTGTGTGTGTGTGGTGCTTGCAATTCTGGTCAGTTGGCTCCACTTCTGCGTTTCTCCATTCGAATTCCGATCCACAAGTTAAAATAATTCGAACCATTCATATCCTTAGAGTGACTGATATGAATGTTTCGAATATTTTTGTGCAGTGAGAAACAGTTGACCTGCAGACAGACACTAGGAAAAGAACACATATCATTATTATTCATTATGGTGGGTGGGTAATATAGTGGGTAATTATATAGGTAGACTTTGATAATTAGAAGTGTTTAATTGGTTGTTTGGTTGTGTTACTCCATTTCAAGACATGTACAGTTGTCGTAAAAATAAGGTAAGTCAAAATAAAGTACTTCATATATATAATTGTAACTTGTTTAATTAATCGAATATTATTGTTATAAATTATTATGAAATGATGTTTAGATTGTTAATTAATTGTCAGTGATAATGTTATTGTTGTTGTTGTTGTTGTTGTTATTGTTTGTTAGTTAGTTAGTTGGTTGGTTAGTTAGTTAGGTAATTTGCATGTAGGTTCAGTTAGTTAGTTAATTTGTAGTGTATGTATATATTTATGTATGTATGTGTGTTTAGGTAATGTGTATATATATTTATTTTTGGAAAGAGAGTTTATGTGTATGTTTTTAATTTCGTACGTGTATAATAATTAAAATGATGGAATGTTATGTAGACTCTCTCTCTCTCTCTCTCTCTCTCTCTCTCTCTCTCTCTCTCTCTCTCTCTCTCTCTCTCTCTCTCTCTTACACTTACCTACCTACCTATCTATATGATTATGCACATACCTTCCTACCTATCTACCTACCTACATATTTACCTACATACCTACCTCCTACCTTTACCTTTTTACCAACTAAGCTTACCCCAATCCAACTGCTCTCATAGGTAGGTCGGTAAGGTAAGGTAAGGTAAGGTAAGATAGGTAAAATCCCTTGCCTTAACCTATGAGAACGTGCAATATTGAAAGCATTGTTGATAGGGAAGGTAGGCAGGTGGGTAAGTAGGTAGGTAGGTAGGTAGGTAGGTAGGTAGGTGGTCAGTTGGTCTGGCTGGCATTTCTCTCACTCCCAGCCCCCCCCCCCTCCCCTCCTCCCCCCGTGTGAGAGAATGAGAGAGAGAGAGAGGGAGGGTGGGATATGAGAGAGAGAAACCAGAAATTCAGACAGAAAAATTCCCCTTGTGTGTGTGTGAGAGAGAGAGAAAGAAAGAGAGAGAGAGAGAGGGTGAGTGAGAGAGAGGAACCTGAAATACAGACACAAAAATCCCCCTTGTGAGAAAGAGAGAGAGAGAGGGGGAATGTGAGAGAGAGAGAAAGAGTAGGGGAAGGTAGATTGATAGATAGATATAAAAGATAAATACGAATGAGAAGACAGATAGATAGATAGATAGATAGACAGACATGCTGATAAATATAAATGGAAAGACAGATAGATAGATAGATAGATGGATAGACATAGATAAATAGACAGATAGAGATTAAAGAGATAGAGAAGAAGAAAATAAATAGATATATAGACAGACAAATAGAAAAAAAGATAGACAGATAGACAGAAACACAGATAGATAGATAGATAGATAGACAGATAGATAGACACAAAAAGATAGAAAATAAAGAGACAGATAGACAATTGGATAGATAGATAGATAGATAGATGTAAGACTCATTGGGTTGATTCCACAGTGGTATTGGTTTGTTTGTTAGCTTCCCAACCAACCACACTTGTAAGGCTTCATTATTTTCCAAAAGCTGAGTATCCACATTCACAAAATCTATCCAACAGTTAGATAATGATGATTACTGTATAGTTTACTCACCAAATTCATTAAATAATTCACCCAGAAGTCATTTAATAATAATAATAATAATAATAATAATAATAATAATAATAATAATAATAATAATAATAATAATAATAATAATAATAATAATGATAATAATGATAATAATAATAATAATAATAATAATAATAATAATAATAATAATAATAATAATAATAATGATAATAATAATAAAAAAAAAATAATAATAAAAATACCAGTAATAATAATAATTATAAAAGATTTATATGGCCATGAATAGATCACACACACACACATATACACACAGACACACACATACACACAGACATACACACACACATACATACACACACACGCACACACACACACACATTCACACACACACACACCAAATTTGCAACAAGTTTTTTTTTTCATTATTCTCTCTGTCACTTTCCTCCTTCACCTCCCTCCCTCCCCCAAACCTCTCCCTCCCTTTCCCATCCCTCCCTCCCTTCCCTTCCTCCCCTACTCCCCCTCACCCCCCCCCCCCCATTCCACAAACACAAACACACACACCACCCCAAATTTTTCCCACCATCCCTGTTTTTCTGCATTTTGAGAATTCTTTTGCATTTTCCCATCCACTGGCCACCACTACTACCATTACCACTACCATTACCACTACCACCATTACCACTACCATTACCACTACCATTACTACTACTACCACCATTACTACTACTACCATTACCACTACCATTACTACCACTACCACCATTACCACTACCATTACTACTACTACCATGTCCACTACTACCATTACCACTAACACTACCACTACTGCCATTACCAATACTACTATTACTACCATTACGGCTGCTATTACTACTACTAATATTACTACTACTACTACTTCTTCTATTACTACTATTACTTCTATTACTATTAATACCTGTATTACTACCTCTACTACTACTACTACTTCTACTACAACAACAACTATAACTACTACTATTGCTACCACTACTACTATTTATATTACTACTACTACTACTACTACTACTACTACCTAACAACATTTTCTCTCTCTCTCTCTTTCTCACACACACACATTGCACTTCCCTCCCCTTACTTTTCTCTCTCTTCTCTCTCTCTCTCTCTCTCCCACACCCTCCTATCTTCCTGACCACTGTCCCTCCCTTCCCCCTCTCCTCCTCCCCCCTTTCCCCCTCTCCCCCCTCCCCCCCCCTCTTCAAACCACCTGTTCACTCTCCCTCTCTTCCTCCCTTCCTTCTTTCTTTCTCTCTTCCTCCTTCTCTTCCTTCTTTCTTCCTCCTGTTCTTCCTTCTTTCTTCCTCATTTTCTTCCTTCTCTCTTCCTTCTTCCCATTTATCCATTATTTCTTTCTCTTGTTTATCTCCTCTTCCCTTACCACTTCTCTCATTACTTACTTACTCTTATTTTATTTCCCTTACTCCTTCCTTTATTTACTTTTTTTCCTCCCTACTTCTCTTCCCCTTTCCTTCCTTTCTTTCCTTCCTTCTTTTCCTTTCCTTTCCTTTCCCTTCCCACCCCTTCTCCATACCTGGCCCTACTCTCCCCCTCCCCCTCCCCTCCCCTCCCCCTCTCCCCCCTCCCCACTCTCCCCCTCCCCCCTCCCTACTCTCCCCCTCCCCCTCCCTACTCTCCCAGCGTGACATTGCTGTTAGTTAGCTGTTGTTGTTGTTGTTGCTACGGCCAAATCTCTCTCTCTCTCTCTCTCTCTCTCTCTCTCTCTCTCTCTCATAAAAATCTACTCATTGTTTCTTTCTCTCTTTTTCTCTCTCACACACACAACTATTCATTATCTCTCTCGTTCTCTTACTCTCTCTCTCACACAACTACTCACTATTACTCTCTCTCACTTTCTCTCTCTCTCTCTCTCTCTCTCTCTCTCTCTCTCTCTCTCTCTCAGCCTAGCCTAACCTAACCTTGCCTCTCCTTACACACACAGAGACACACATAAACTTCTCGTGAACTTAACACACTTACACACACGCACGCACGCACGCAAACTTCTTGGGAACTTAACACACACAACATACACACACATAAATTTAACACACACATACACACACACACACGCAAACTTCTCGGGAACTTAACACACACACACATACACACACACACACACACACACATACACACACACATAAACTTCTAGGGAACTTAACACATACACACACACGAACTTACACACACACACACACACACACACACACACACACCCGTCTTACCGTTAATCTCACTGATCTCAGAATATGAAAGCACATTGAACTCTCACTCTACCACCCCACTCCCTCACTCCCTCTCACTCCCACTCCCACTCCCTGCCCACTAAAGTCACTCCCTCACTCCCTCTCCCTCTCTCCCTCATCTCCCATCTCCCTCTCACTTCCCTCCCCTCCCCTCTCTCTCCTTCTCTCCTTCCCTCCCCCCCCTCCCTCCCTCCCTCCCTCTCACTCCCACCACCTCCATTACAAAACTCGTTCCAGATTCCTACTCTCCCTCACTCCCTCCTACTCTCACTCCCTCCCTCCTCCCTACTCTCCCTCACTCCCTCTCCCCCCCTCCCTCCTCCCTACTCTCACTCCCTCCTCCCTACTCTCCCTCCCTCCCTCCCTCCTCCCTCCCTCACTCACTCCCTCCTCCCTATTCCCCTTCACTCCCTCCTCCCTACTCTCCCTCCCTCCCTCTCCCCCTACTCTCCCTCCCCCTACTCTTAATTGATATTTGTTATTGTTGTGTGTGTGTGTGTGTTTGTGTGTGCCAAATAAGTTCCAGAGAAGTTTGTGTGTGTGTGTGTATGTATGTGTGTGTGTGTGCCAAATAAGTTCCCGGGAAGTTTGCGTGTGTGTGTGTGTGTGTGGTGTGTGTAAAGTAAAGATGCCAGTTAGGGTATTTGGACATTATTTTTGTCTTGTTTTGCTTCCTGCCTCTCTCCTCTCTCTCTCTCTCTCTCTCTCTCTCTCCTGACCTACCCCTACCCTACCCTACCCTACCCTCCCCTCCCCTGACCTACCCCTACACCGTGCCCCCCCCCTCCCCCCAAACCCCCACAGATCCCCTTATTATCTTTGGTTCTGCCCCCACCCCCTCCCCCCCCCTACCCATCCATTGGTGCCTCACTCCTCTCCCTTCCTTGTGTGTGTGTGTGTGTGTGTGTGTGAACTTTACTGTTTGTGTGTATCAACTTTACTATGTGTATGTGTGTGTGTGTGTGTGTGCATGAACGTTACTGTTTGTGTGTATCAACTTTACTATGTGTATGTGTGTGTGTGTGTGTGTGTGTGCATGAACTATACTGTGTGTGTGTGTGTGTGTGTGTGTGTGTGTGTCTTACTTATTTGTATCATTACAGGATTGAGTAAAAAAAAATAAGCTCGTAATGTCCCGTATTTTAAATCACAATTATCATATTTTTCTTTAATTAAAGTTATGTATGTTTTTGACACACATCACTTCTTCTGGTATAATTTATTCCATTCGTCTATTACTCTATTTGGAAAACTATATTTCTGTACATCTTTATCTCCTCTTCTTTTAATTAATTTCTTACTGTGTGTGTCCTCTCATTGTAGATATTCCTTTTTGACACAAGTTTTCTATATCTATCTTTTCTTTTTCTGCTTTTTGACACAAGTTTTCTATATCTATCTTTTCTTTTTCTGTGACACATTTGTAAACCATAATTATATTTCCTCTCTTTCGTCTTTCTTCAAGTTTAGGTCATTTTAGTTTCTTTAGTCTTTCTTCATAGTTTAGTTTTCTTAGACTTGGTAGCCATCTTGTTGTTGCTTTTTGTACTTTTTCTAATTTAGTGATATGTTTCATTAATTAATTTAGGCTTTATAAAGGATGTTATTATTTTCTTGATCATTTCTTCGTCTATATAAGTGAAAGCTACTCTCATATTTGCTAACATTTCAAACATGTTGCTAACATTTCAAACATGTTTCTCACTTTTTCATTTATTTGATCATTAGGCGTTAATTTCTTATTTATAATTACTCCTAAGTTTCTTTCGTTCTCTGCTTCATTTAATATTTTGTTTCCAAGTTTGTATTGCCAATTTGGTCTTTTCTCACTTATTCCCAACTTATAACATGACATTATCTGCATTAAATTCTATCTGCCATTTATTACTCCATTCTACCATTTGGTCCAAGTCTTCTGGTAACTTTTTACAGTAGTCTTCATTTTAATTATTCTTTGTACTTTGTATCATCAGCAAACATATTCATATAAGTATCATCTGTAATATTTACTTGTATGTCATTTATATATACAGTATTAATATATTATTGTGTCAATACTGAGCCTTGAGGAACTCCACTTATCACATTCAGTCAGGGAGAATAGTTCACTCTTATTAGTGTGTCTGTATGTGTGTATGTGTACTTTATTATGTGTGTGTGTGTGTGTACTTTACTATTTGTGTGTATGGTTATATAAATATGGTGTATGACATTGTATACTATCCGTCTGACTGTCTGCCTGGTGTGTGTGTGTGTGTGTATGTGGGTACTGTCCTGACTGTGTGTGTGTGTGTGTGTGTGTCACTGAGAATCAATGGCTCAAGGTCATTACTCTCTTACACAACCACTACCTCCACCTCTTCCACTCATACCTTCTTCCACCTCCACCACCTCTTCCACCTCTTCCACTCATACCTTCTTCCACCTCCACCACCTCTTCCACCTCTTCCACTCATACCTTCTTCCACCACCACCACCTCTTCCACCTCTTCCACTCATACCTTCTTCCACCACCACCACCTCTTCCACCTCTTCCACTCATACCTTCTTCCACCTCCACCACCTCTTCCACCTCTTCACTCATACCTTCTTCCACCACCACCTCTTCCACCTCTTCCACTTATACCTTCTTCCACTCATTACCTTCTTCTACCACACCTCTCCACCTCTTCCACTCATACCTTCTTCACTTCTTTCTCCTTCCACTCCCTCTTCCAGCACCACCTCCACTCCTCCACCAAACCACCTCTTCCACTCCCTCCACCAACACCATATCTTTCACTCATACCTCCTTTCACTCTTCCACCAAAACCTCTTCCACTCTTCCACCACTTCTTCCACTCTATCGCCCATCCCTCCACATAACAAGCATGCAACTCCACAATCCATCACTCATCCACCCTTCCACTCCCTCTTCCACTCACCCCTCCATCCATCATCCATCTTCCACTCCCATCTATTTAATTTAATGATGGTGGTAGTGGTGGTAGTTGTGGTAGTTTTGGTAGTGGTGGTAGTTTTAGGAATATGATGAGTTGTAGTAGTTGTGGTAGTTGTGGTAATTGTGGTAGTTTTAGTAATGTTAATAATTTTGGTGGTGGTAGTTTAAGTAATTGTGGTAGTTTTAGTAATATTAATAATTTTGGTTGTGGTAATTGTGGTAGTTATGGTTGTCATTAATTAAAGTTATATTACCACACAAAAACTCCTCTATCTCTCTCTTTCTCTCTCTCTCTCTCTCATTTAATATTTTTCTTATCTTTATTCTCCCTCTCATCTATCTTCCTCTCCCTTATTTTGCAACTTTCTCTTTCCTTCACTTCCTTCCACTTACCTCATCTCTCTCTCTCTCACACACACACACACACAAACACACACCACACACACACACCATTCACTTTCCCTCCCCTCCCTCCTCTCTCTCTCTCTCTCTCTCTCTAACACACACAATCCATGCACTTTCTCTCACCATCCTATCCTTCTCTCTCTCTCTCTCTCTCTCTCTCTCTCTCTCTCTCTCTCTCAGGGTGTAGATAAGAGAGAGGAAGGCAGATTGCATAATGAGTCTCTCTTCTTTTGTTATCCTACTCTGGAGATAGCAGGTGATAAGAGAGAGAGAGAGAGAGAGAGAGAGAGAGAGAGAGAGAGAGAGAGATTGGTCCTTCCTGTTCAGTCTAAGAGAGAGAAGGAAGAGAGAGAGGAGAGAAGGAAGGAGAGAAGGAAGGAGAGAAGGAGGGAAGGGAGGGAGAAGGAGAGATAGAAGGAAGGAGAGAGGAGTGGAGAAAGGAGGGAAGGGGAGGTGGAAGAAGGATGAAGGGAAAAGGAAGAAAGGAGAAAGAGGGAAGAATAGGAAATAGGATAGAGAGAAAGAAGGAAGGGAAGGAAAGAAGTAGGGGGAGGAGGGAAAGAGGAGGAGGCAGGGGAGAGGGAAAGAGAAGGAGGGAGGGGAGAGATAAAGGAAGATAGGAGAGAAGAGAAGGAGAGTAACGAGAGAGTTTAGAATAACTATAGATAAATGAGAATAGATGGAGTATATAAAAAGGAAAGAAATAAGAAGGAAGGAATAATGTAAGAAAAAGAAGGAGAAGAAATAAAACGATAGAAAATAATAATAATAATAATAATAATAATAATAATAATAATAATAATAATAATAATAATTACTACTACCATTGCTACTACTACTATTATTACTACTACTACTACTACTACTACTACTACTACTACTACTACTACTACTAATAATAATAATAATAATAATAATAATAATAATAATAATAATAATAATAACAATAATAATATGAAGGTGTAACTAAGGTTTGATAAGATAATACTGTGTTGACCTTTTGACCTTTATTGTACTCATTAACCTTTAAGTATCATTGGAGTATTCTGTTTACTCCTAACTATTATTATGAAACATGTATTGGAGTATTCTGTGGTTGGTTTGATTTTATTTATAGTATTTTGATGAGAGAGAGAGAGAGGGGAGGAAGAGAGAGAGGAGAGAGGAGAGGGAGAGGGAGTGAGAGAGAGAAGAAAGGGAGAGAGAGGGAGAGAGAGGGAGAGAGAGGAAAGGGAGAGTGAGGAAAAGGGGAGAGAGGGAGAGAGGGAGTGAGAGAGAGAGAGAGAGAGAGGGAGAGTAACGTGTGCATCAGCCCGGTAAGAAATGGAGGGAGGGGTCAGTGTACTCCCTCTCTATCTCCCTCTCTCTTTCCCTCTTTCTTTCCCTCTCCCCTCTCTCTTTCCCTCTCTCTTTCCCTCTCCTCTCTCTCTTTCCCTCTCCCATTTCTCCTTTTTCCTTCCCCTTCCCTGCTTCCCTCTCTATCTCCCTCTCTCTTTCCCTCTTTTTCCCTTTCTTTCTCTCTCTCCCTCCCTCCCTCTTTCTTTCCCCTTTCCCCTCTCACCTTCCACTTTTCCCTCTCACCTTCCTTTCTCTTTCTTTCCCTCTCCCCTTTCTCTTTCTTTCTTCCCTCCCTCCCTCCCTCCTACCTACCTACCTATTTCCTTACCTATCTACCTACCTATCTACCTACCTATCTACCCACCTACCTACCTATCTACCTACCTACCTACCCACTTACCAACTTACCCACCTACCTACCTACCTACCTACCCATCAGCCTACCTACCCTCATTCTCTAAATCTTCTCCCAACACACACACACACACACACACACACACACACACACACACACACACACACACACACTTCCCTCTTACATCCCCCCGTTCTACTCCACTTAATTCATCTCTCTCTCTCTCTCTCTCTCTCTCTCTCTCTCTCTCTCTCTCTCTCTCTCTCATCTCCTTCCCTCTCTCCATTCCCCACTCTCTCCTCTCTCTCACCACCCCTACCCACTCCCTCCTTCTCTCTCTCTCTCTACTCTCTCCCTTTTCTCTCTACTCTCTCCCTTCTCTCTCTACTCTTTCCCTCTACCTCTCTCATCTCCTTCCCTCTTCCTCTCTCATCTCCTTCCTCTTTCCCTTCCCTCTTCATCTCTGTCTCTCCCCACCCATTCTCTCTCTCTCTCTCTCTCTCTCTCTCTCTCTCTCTCTCTCTCTCCCTCTCCTCTCACGAAGATAATAATAATTAAGATAAGTTAATAATTACTTACAATAATAATAATGATGGAGTGATGGCCGGTATTGGTAACACTTAGTAACACACTATTGGCAACACTTATTATTACAAACCATTCTTAAAAACATTATTACAACCACAACAACTATATTATAACTTTATTAAGACTTTAGGAATGTTATTACGCTATTTTTGTATTATTGTTATTATTACTATTTTTATTGTTATTATTTTTTATTATTATTATTATTATTAGTTTTAGTTTTAGTTTTTTTTATTGTTATTATTATTATTATTATTATTATTATTATTATTATTATTATTATTATTATTATTATTATTATTATTATTATTATTATTATTATTATTATCATTATTATTATTATTATTATTATTATTATTATTATTATTATTATTATTTGAATGTGTTTGCTGCGAGGTTGGGAGTACAGCTGTGTATGTGTGTGTGTGTGTGTGTGTGTGTGTGTTTTATATAACGTGTATGGTACGGTATAATTATGTGTGTGTACTTTTACCCGTGTGTGTGTGTATGTGTGTGTGTGTGTGTATACTCTTGTGAACTTACATAACGTGTATTATGCAGTAACTATGTATGTGTGTATATACCTGTGTGTGTGTGTGTGTGTGTGTATTAAATTTGTCTGATTTTGATGTGTGTGTGTGTGTGAGAGAGATAGAGAGAAAGAGAGAGAGAGAGAGAAAGAGTGAAAGTGAGATATATAAATTCTCTCTCACACACACACACATCTAAACATCTAAATCTCTCTCTCTCTCTCACACACACACACTCACACACACACAATCAAAATCTCTCTCTCTCTCTCTCTCTCTCACACACACACACACACACACACAGGTGAATAAATCTATGAGTTAGTAATTAGCGTGACTAACTAATTACAAGGACTGACAAACTATAACTAATCCTACAAAACACACAGTAATTCATTTAGTAAAGGACGTCATTAATACTATTTAGTTATTTAGTTATTTATTGGAGGGGGGGGAGGGGGTAATTTTTGAAGGGGGGGAGGAAGGGGGGGTAATTTTGTTTGGGGGGAGGGGGGTAATTTACCGATAAATTCACTTTTTATGTCACTTTTTTCTCGCCAAAATATTCTGCTGGATTTCTTTTTATAATAATAATAATAATAATAATAATAATAATAATATAATAATAATAATAATAATAATAATAATAATAATTCTCAGAGTGTTGTGAATAAATTATTATTATTATTATTATTATTTGTTTTTGTTTTTGTCTCTATCTGTCTGTCTATCTGTCTGTCTATATATCAATCTATTTATCTATCTATCTGTCTGTCTATATAATATACCTCTCTCTCTCTCTCTCTCTCTCCTCTCTCTCTCTCTCTCTCTCTCTCTCTCTCTGGTGGTAGGGTAGGTTGTTCATGGTGTTGACATGAGTGTGGGCGATCCCTCTCCCTCCCTCTCCCTCCCTCTCACTCCCTCTCTCTCCCTCTCACTCTCCCTCTCTCTTCCTCTCCCTCTCCATTACTCTCCCTCTCCCTCTCCATTACTCTCCCGTCTCTCTCACTCTCCCTATCTTCCTCTCCTCTCTCTTCCTGCTCCCTCTCCCTCTCCCTCTCCTTCCTCTTATCTCTTTTCTTCCTTTCCTCTTCCTTCTTCCCCCGTAGGGGAGTATTGCCTATAGTAATGTGGGCAATACTTATAGGGTTTTGGCGCCCCTTCGTCCCCAGCCATTAGCTTTCAGTTCTTCAACTGTCCCCTATTTACTTTTTATTTCCTTCCTGCTTGCTGTCACACCTCTCTATCACCTTTTTCTGGCGCTATAGGACCTCCATGTTGCCAAGCCTAATATCCATCAATCAAATTAAAAAATCTCCCTTCTTCCCTCCCTACCCTTCCTTCTTTCCCTTCCCTCCTTCCTACCCTTCCTTACTTCCCTCCCTTCCCTTCCTTCTTTCCCTTCCCTCCTTCCTACCCTTCCTTACTTCCCTCCTTCCTACCCTTCCTTCCTTCCCTCCTTCCTTCTCTTCCCTCCCTCCCTCTCTGCCATTCCTTTCATCATCACCTGTTTATTTCCCTCCTCCCCCTCTCCCCCTTCACCCTCCTCTCTCCCCCTTCACCCTCTCCCCTCCACCTTCACCCTCCCAACTCCCCTTCACCCTCCCCTCTCCACTAACCCTCCCCTACCCCCCATCTTTTTTATTCTTAAGAGTATACTGGGAAGGAAGGAAGGAAAGAAGGAAGGAAGGAAGGAATAGATAGATAGTAATACCGTTAATTAGAAGGAGAGAGAGAAAGAGAGAAAAGAGAGAGAGGTAGGTATATTATTTTTCCCCTTTATTTCTCTCTCTCTCTCTCTCTCTCTCTCTCTCTCTCTCTCTCTCTCTCTCTCTCTCTCTCTCTCTCTCTCTCTCTCTCTCTCTCTCTCTCCAGTGTGTTGAAGGAGATGTGTTGTCTCCCCCCAACACCTTCACTTTAATTTGTATTCATTG
>JAWZYT010001163.1:97500-125000 GCA_034508575.1 Petrolisthes manimaculis
GGGAAGGAAAGGAGGGAATGGGAAGGAAGGAAGGAAGGAAGGGAAGGGAAGGAAGGAAACTGAGAATAAAGTATTGTAGGAAGGGAAAAGAAGAAGAAATGGAAGGAAAGGGAAGGAGGGAGGGAAGGGAAGAAAAAAAGGAAGGAAAGGAAAGGAGGGAAACTGATAATAAAGGATTAAAGGAAGGGAAGGAGAGGGAAGGGAAGGAGGGAAACTGAGAAGAAAAGATTAAGGGAAGGGAAGAGAAGGGAAGGAGGGAGGGAAGATGGGAAACTGAGAAGAAAGGAATGAAGGAAAGGGAAGGGAAGGGGCCTGGAGAGAGAGAGAGAGAGAGAGAGAGAGAGAGAGAGAGAGAGAGAGAGAGAGAGAGAATTAAAAGAAATGGGGCCTGGTTGGGAGGAAAAGAGAGAAAAGAAGGGAGGGAGAGAGTAGAAAGGCTAGGTAGGTAGGATGGTGGGTAGGTAGGTAGGAGGGATGGTGGGTAGGAGGGATAGGGAGGTAAAAGAAATGGGGCCTGAGAGAGAGAGAGAGAGAGAGAGAGAGAGAGAGAGTGGAAATGGTAGGTGGGTAGGTGGGTAGGAGAGATGGGGTGGGAGGGATAGGGAGGTAAATGAAATGGGGCCTATAGTAGGGAGGGAAAGAGTAGAAGGGAGGAAGGGAGGGAGAGAGCGAATAGAAAGGGTAGGTAGGTAGGTAGGTGGGTAGGGAGGTGGGTAGGTAGGATAGTGGGTAGGTAGGTAAAAGAAATAGGGCCTTGTAGGGAGGGAAAGAGAGAAAAGAAGGAAGGAAGAGAGAGCGAGAGAGAGAGAGCGAGTAGAAAGGGTAGGTAGGTGGGTAGGATGGGTTTGGGTAGGGATTGAGGGATGGGGGAGTGGGGAATGGGATGTAGGCGGGGTCTTGCTTGGGTATGAGGGAGTGAGGGAGGGAGGAAATGAGGGATGGAGAAAAACTATGAGTGGATAGAAATAGGGTGAGGGATGGAAACAGAGTGTGAGGGGCTCCACTGGGTTAGATAGATAGGCTGGAGTGAGTGGGGGAGAGGGAGGGGGGGAAGTAAGGATAGATAGGGAGGGAGGGTGGGAAGGAAGGAGGGAGAGAGGAGAGGAATGATAGGAGAAAGGGGAAAGGGGAGAGATGGGAAGGAAGGAGAGGAAGAAAGAGAGAGGGAGGATAGACAGGGAGGGGAAGGAAGGAGAAAGAGGAGAGGAGAGATGGGAGGGGGGAGGGACAAGGGAGTGAGAGGAAGGAAGGGGAGAGAGAGAGAGAGAGAGGAGAGGGAGGAGGGGGGGGAAAGAGAACAAGAGAGGCTCCGTAGGGTGGACTGGTGAGAGAGAGAGAGAGAGAGAGATAGAGAGAGAGAGAGAAAGAGAGAGGGAGAGTCAGTCAGTATTCAGTTGAGCTCAAACCACGAATGGAGGAGGTCGTACGCCACGCCTTCCACGCCCTCCTCTCCCCTCCTCTCCCCCACCACGACTAGCGCTGAATGGTATAGTCGCAGTCGTCATACGTCGTCGTAGTTTCGTGACGTCATTCATTACCGAGTGTCGCAGTGTGTCGTATATACCACCATAGTGTATATGTGTGTGTGTATATGTGTGTGTGTGTGTGCTTAGTGGGAGGTCTATCTAGAATAAACGCACATCAGCCTCTCTCTCTCACACACTCCCTCTTTTTCCCTCTCTCTCACTCACTCACTCCCTCTCGATCTCTCTTTACAAACCGTGTATATATTTCTATGGAGATGATTGATTATATATATATACATCAATGTCTTCTTATTTATTTGCTTGATTTAATGATTATATAAAGAAAGGGTGACTGCTCTCGGTGTGTGTGTATGTGTGTTTGTGTTATCGACTTGCAGTATGGTAGCTTAAAGTGAATATATATAGCCTGGGCAAAACCTTCCACATTATTATTATCATATTTACGTATAACAGCTCACTCACCGTAATGAATGTGATGTAATTAATAACGTGAAAATAAAGCATTAATAATATTAGAGCCGTGTGAAGTGAAATATGGTCATGAAAATTTACTATAGTCAAATTCTGTGCCATGCAATTGACTGACAGCAAAATTAATGTGAGAAAAGATGGATAATATAACATAGAAAAGCAGTCAAATGAAGTGTAATAAGTGTATATATGTGTTACAGTATTTTTTGGATACATATTAATGAAGGAATTGAGCGAACTCGTAAGTATTGCTACCATATCAAAATTTTATATATTGTTTTTTATTTTTATTTCCTCCTAGATTCTGTTTTGGCACTAGTAATCTATTTAGTTTATCACAGTTTAATTATTTTTCATCATTTTTGTGTATTATTTCCTGGTGGGTGTGGTTTAGAGAATTTTCATCATTTTTTTGCAAGATGTGCGCATAACTGTTCATAATTTTTACTCATTTATTTGCAATATTGTGTGATTTTGGTTATTGACAGTTGCTTTAGCATTGCATCTAGAAAATTTTGGTGAAGTAGAATGGCTTAAAAACTACAAAATACTTATCTTAATCGATTAAATTCTAGTCATGACGTCAGTGCCCAAGATAAAATTATGACACTCTTTATCAGCGTTAAATAATTCTTCACAGCAACGAAATATTGTTCATTAAACCCTAGTAATTATTTTAAATGGTTAAAAATATGTCTGTAAAGGAAAATATGAAGGTTTTTCCTCCTTTCCCGGTACACCAAACTTTTAGTATATTTATAGGTTTCCTGTTTAGATATATTACTTCCCAGAGAGCCTAGTTATGAACCTTCCTTAGCCTGATGCAATGTGAAATAAATGGTGATGGTGAAATAGGGAAAAAAGGAGTCAAAAGGTAAAATAGTTGGAGGAATTAAATAGGAGTGAATGGTTGAAGGCAGCGCTATGTTGGTTGGTAGGACGCTCGGTAAATAATGTAACTATTTATTACTATTATCATTAGGCTTTTTAATGCCAATACTATGCTTATAAATGAGTCTGATCGATCATGTAGAGTTGACTAACGTTAGCTATGATTAAAATGTACAGATGTCATGAGGTTAATAATAATGGTGTTTAGTTAGGAATTCATTTTAGGACAGCCACACACCGATCGAGGCCTGACCGCTACTACCCATGTATGTCTGTGCATTTAGTTAGATTCAAAGGTTATTTTTGTGTTTTTCAGACTTTTCATTAAATCTGGCTCTTCCCTAATCTTGCAGTATGATTTATGTGATGTCACCAAGGTAGATATTATGATACTATAGCCTAGTTACACTCTCCAAATTTATTTCTTTAGATTCATAGCTTAATTTTGTTTTATTCGGAGGATTTCCGTAATATGGCTCTTCTCCAAACTACTGTATATACGGTATTTTATTTCAATGATGTCACCAAGGCAAATAATATTATATATTCAGTATACACACTGCCCGACGTTATATTTATTAAATCGGTATAATCGCAAATTCCTACCTATACGCCAGTGACCAAAATTAGGAAGATATATATATATATATATATAATAGTTGTTTAAGCACTGTATATTTCAATTTCTTTTAGTTACAGTCCATAGAAATCGAGAAAACAGAATGGTGAATTTCCCAAAAGGATATTATTATTATTATATACTGTAGAATGGTAGGAAGGAATGGGAGTGTCACTATAAGGAAGAATCTGTAGGGTTATTATCTTTCATTAAATATAAATAGATGTGTTAGATATTTTTCCGACTTGAGCTGTTATCAAAGAGAGTCAGATAAAAATGATTGATATTGGTTTTTATATAATATTTTGTAGAGCGGTTATGTAAGAGTAGAGTTACCGGGTACTTCCTTACCTTCTCTCTAGCTACAAGTTAGAAAATGGTACCTGTGTGTGTGTGTGTGTAAAATGGTACCAGTGTGTGTGTGTGTAGAAAATGGTACTTTGTGTGTGTGTGTGTGTGTGTGTGTAGAAAATGGTATCTATGTGTGTGTAGAAAATGGTACAGTACCTATGTGTGTGTAGAAAATGGTACCTGTGTGTGTGTGTGTGTGTGTATAGAAAATGGTACCTGTGTGTGTGTGTGTGTGTAGAAAATGGTACCTGTGTGTAGCCTATGTGTGTGTGTAGAAAATGGTACCTGTGTGTGTGTTTGTTCGGATAAGACTACTATGTGCAGAATTGAAACACGGAAACAAAATAATATACAGTACACCGTATTATGGAAAAAAAAAACTTCAAATGAGAATTTTTTTTATTGGTGGTATATCGATGTTGAAATGTGTTGCGGTGTTTGTGGTGGATATATTTAAATAGTAATAATAAATAATACAGTTGGTTGTGATGATAATACAGACAAAATACTACTATAGTTATCGTTATCGGATTTATTTTTTGCATAAGTAAAAGTTAAAACCCTCAAGACCAGATCAGATTTTTTTTTTTTTTTATCGTATCTAAACAAGACAATGTACTCTAAAGAAAGTTGTTGGGATGTCACTTGCAAGAATAGAAACTTGCATTTGTTTTCAATTTTACATTTTTTTTTATTTGCGGGGGTGAGTAATGAGTGCAGTTTTAATACTTGGAAAAATAAGGTGTTTTGTGCAGCAGAACTTGGGGAAAAGGCGAGGTTTTCCGATATCTAAGCACAAAGTTTTGCCTCAACTTCATTATACATGTGTGTGAGATAAGAAGAAAGATTATAAATATACACACCAGCAGTTTTGTAAATGTGGATGTGTTTTATATCGAATTTTCAGGATTTTAAAGTGATGTGAAAAATTCGTGCAATACGCAGCACCGAATGTACTTAATAAATAGATAAATAATCGAATGGCCAATTAATGTTGTGTACAAGAGAATGTGCACAGTGAACTTTTTTTTTTCGACCCTGTTATTGTTGTAAACTTGTGTTGAACATGTTGGCGACAGTAACAACACGACCACCATCACCAACACCATCATTATCATCATCGTCATTATCATCATCACCATACGAGGAGGGTTGTTGCTTGCTTGTGAATTAGTGAAGTGACCAACCCACCCACCAACCAACCAACCAAACAACCAATCAACCAGTTCGAACCCCCACACACACAAACAAGACAGCCAGCCTGCCTTCAATGAGTCGACTTAACAAGAGGTGAAGGAATTAACAACATCCATGGTGAGTAGGCTATGTGTGGGATATATTATTTTCACTACTACTTTTGTCTTCAACTCTTTAATTAACTCCTTCAGTGTCAATGGCGTGCTAGTTTACCAGCAGTAGTGTATGATTCTAATTATGACTTCAAACGATTTTATTCAGTAACATACATGCATGCCATATAGGCTATTTAAAAAAAATATATAGGCTATATTATTATTTTCAAGGATTTCATTATATGATTTTATTTAGTTACATAGGCTTAGTCTACATGATAATAATTATATATATATAATTATTATTTTTTTATGAATTTCATTGTATATTGTAATAAGTACGGTAACTGTAGTTGGTCAAGTTGGTTTTGAATATATTTTTGCACAACTCTATTATTTTAATTATATTTATATGGGAATTATTATTAGTATCTTATACTTCCGCGTTTATTGTCTTCTGTTTCTTCATATTCTTCCGTTTACTGTTTTCTGTTTCTTCATAATCATCTATTTATCGTTTTCTGTTTTCCATTGATTCTTACGGTAGCTAATATGCTTTAAAACATTTTGTGTGAATGATCTCTGGTTCACTCAGAAGTCATTGCTTGCTTGTCATTGTAACCTTTATACCGTACCGTATTGTTATATTCAGACATTGGAGTGTTGTCTAGCCTGTGGAAATAATAGACTGGGTAATATGAATCACAACGTATAATAACAGCATGTAAATTAGTGTTAGTTACATAATAGCAGTGTTTGGCTCGTTACGTGGCAAGCACAAGTATTGATTTTTATAAGGTGAGCCAGGGATACGCCAGTCAGTCTGTAGCCTACACGGTACCTACAGTACTTTGTAAATTACAAAACCCTCCTTGACATTATATATATAAGGTCATTAAAAATATAGATACCATTATAATACAGAATAGATATACTGTATATTATATGGTATAAAATGTTTGCCTCAGAAATGGATAATTTATTAATAGGGTACCGTATATTATATATATTTTAATGGGGAATTCATATGCCGAAGCGTTTTGTAGTTTACACGTTAATTACTCACTAAGCATTGTTAATTACTTGTGTACACTGAAAAACTGGCCATGATTTTATGTCCAAACACTGATATCATGAAGTACTGGTATGGAAGTAAAATACACCGTAAAGATTGATAGATAATAATATACACGAGGAGGTCTTAATTGTCCTTGTTGCAACAAAATTATCGGTGCATTATTGGTATTAATTAATGTGCAAAGGGATAATATATAAAGGCAAGTGGCTATTATGTAACCTGGGGATTATAAACTTTCTTTCTTATACATACGGCAAGAAACGTACATAAAGGAAAAGTGAGGAAAAGAAGAATAGAATATCGACATGCTTTTTATAATTAACATTAAGAATTATCTGAATCTTATTTGGGAGGTAACTTGCTGATACGGTTTGGTTAGAATACGGTAAGATTATGTATGTATGTATGTGTAGTAATAGCATAATCTGCACTGGTATCCATTTAATATAATATCGTAGAAGGGAATGTCACGGGGCTATTATATAATAGGAATATTTCTTGTATACACCACAGCCGGCATTAGTGGTATAACACACACACACACACACACACACACACACACACACACACTGTAGGAAGGCGACACACACACACACACACACACACACACACTGTAGGAAGGCGACACACACACACACACACACACACACACACACACACACACACACACACACACACACACACACACACACACACACACACTGAAGGAAGGCTACACAAAATTTTACACACACACACTGAAACACACACACACACACACACAAACACACACACAAACACACAAACACACCAGTGCATGTAAGAATTTCGTTCCTCATACATCATAGCCTTTCTTGGTGAGATGTGGCATTCCTAATTCAACCTGGTGAAATTAGATGCTGTTAAATGTGTCACTTGGATAAACATGAGCTTTTTTTTTTATTCACATGTCAATAAAAAGATTTATACCATATCGTGTGCATTTGTAAATAAGGCAATATGATAGACGAAATAAGATGGAAACTATATTATTATTATTATTGAAGACGATGAGATAAAACTCACAAAATGGATTAAATTGAAATTCCTATAAAATAAAATCCACGACCTTTGACTTCCCCTCCACCTCCTCTGCTGTCCTCTGATCTCCCCTAACCTACCCTTCCCTTCCCTTCCCTTCCCTCCCCTTCCCTCCCCTTCCCTTCCTTGTAAATTAATGATAACCTCCATTATAACCATGCACACCATATATATACAGTATATAATATAATATAATATAATATAATATAATATAATATAATATAATATAATATAGGCCTAACTTACCATTATGACTTGAAGTAAACAAACAAAACCATGGACACCCCATATAGGCTATATTATTATTATTATTATTATTATTATTATTATTATTACATGAGTAAAACATAAGACGTCACAGTACCGTTCATAAAAATTAAAATAAATCTTTTAGTTAAGATATTCATCAGGGAAAAATCTGTGCACACAAATTTTAATCTTTTTGTTTAAGATGGTGATGAGGAAAAAAATTGTGATGTGTATTAATAGATATTTTGCATTGACTGGTAGGCTAGGCTATATTAAGGTGTAATATTAAGATTTACCAATGTCGATTAGTTTGTGTGTATACCAACGGGAAATATATGGTCAGGAGGTACAGAGGGTTAAAGCTTTGGACTACAGTATGTAATATGTATGTAATAATTATACATTAGTTTATAGTCACATGTTATTTACTGTAGTGTGTTGTATTGTGCCATATTCAAGAACATCTGTTGTACATACGATGGTGTGGTACCGATACGACTACAGTAAAATTGGGTGTAGGCTTAATCTATCTTAAATTGCATTAGGCTACATTTATCAACCAAAAAACATTATCTACCGTATATAAAAAAAACTAATTTAGGGAGCCGGTATATTTTCGCCTGGTAAATAAATAAATAAATATAAAATAGTGGAGTATAATAACTATTTATGTAATAACTATTTCAGCCTTACTGTGAAATTGTTACATGACTCGATGTGTGAGCGTTACAGTAATGGAAAATAAATGCTGCTTCCGAGGTAGTAATGGGAATATGTAATAAAATACTTTGTACTATTATAACATTTACTGAAACCATGTGTACCGTAATGATTCTAGAAACCTATGTTATACTGTAATGAATCTGTTATACTGTAATGAATATATGGTATACTGGAATGAAACTACGTTATACTGTAATGAATATATGTTATTCTGTAATGAATCTACGTTATATTGTAATGAATGAATGAAGCATAGCATAGCCTAACGTAAAGGAAGAAATGCAATGTTGATAGATCTGGAGAAACTGATTCCTCCAAACTATTCCAAGCAACAAGACACTATTATATTTTGCTGATCTGGTCCTGCTGTTTCGTGGGATACTTTGGAGGAATCAAGACACTCCAAAAGTATACTAGGCTAGACTATCCCCTCAAGGAAGCAAACATTTCTATTATATAATTCAGGGACAAGCAAGCAATATATTTTTATTACCGTCCCTGAGAGATAAAACTATATATATATATATATATATTATTCTGTATAGGATATATAGGCCTAGACGAGAGTATGAATATAGGCCTCCCGTATTCAAGAACATCCGTGGTGTTTACGATGATGGTGTGGTACTGTACGATGGCTCTGTTGTTTGTCTATGGATCCATCGTATCGGTACCACACCATCGTATACACCACGAATATTGTTATTGAATATGGCCCTTATTGGTACATTGTTATTATTATTATATTTATTATTATTTTTCTATATTGACCTCGTAAGTGTCATATTAAATTGGTGTTTAATTTAAAAAATAGGTTGTTTAGGCCTCTTGCTCTTATAAGTGTCGTAATTAATTAATAGTATATTGAAATGACAACTGGGAGATGTTATTTAATACCGGTACTATTTCTTTTGAGATCCCGATGGAGGGGGGAAATATTATAAGGAGTTATTTATTTGATATTATTATTATTATATTATTTGAAATACACACACACACACACACACACACACACACATAAAATGAGTGTTCTGGTGTGATAATTATCAAACTGTATGTAGTCTAACCTGAGTATGGTGTATAGGCTATATTATAGGCTAATACATAATATACGGTACGGTAGCCTATATAATTATAACGTACCGTATGACTTATGTATGTATGTATTGTAACCTAATTATTGTGACGAACTCCAGACGATATTTAGACAGAACTCGCCACTGATTATTGTATATTAATATCTTATGGATTAATTAATAACCGTTTCACTTAATTAAGCCAATGATAAAATTTACACGGTGGATAAAAGTAACATCGAGTATTATTAATTATAGTACTTTTAATACCTTTGAAAATATTAAAACCTTGGATCAAATTAACACCAATGATAGAATTAACACCTTGGATAGAATGATTATAGAATTAACACCTTGGATACAATTAAGTTAGCCTTTAACACTATAAATAAAATTAATATCAAAATTAACTCCTTGGATATGATTAAAACCATAGACCAAATTAACACCAAAGATAAAAAAAATAATTATAGTGAAAATTAACACCGTAGATATGATTAAAACCGTAGAACCAAATTAACACCAAAGATAAAATTATAGTAAAAAAAATAACACCAAAGATGAAATTATAGTACAAAAATTAACACCAAAGAAAAAATTATAGTAAAAAATTAACACCAAAGAAAAAATTATAGTAAAATATTAACACCTTAGATATAATTAACCTGTTACACTATAGATAAAATTAACACTATTACCCGCACACAAAATTACCCTCATATGATTTACACTGTCAAAGGGGAAGGAAAAAAACTTGTACAAGAGTTAAGTTGTTTTTTTTGTGTGTGTGTGTGTGAGTTTTTCTGTTTTGTTTTTTTTGTGTGTGTGTGTGTTTTGGAGGCTGCTGATTCCTCCAGAGTATTCGAGGAGGAAGCAGACTGGATCAATTGAAATGAGAGTACCGTAGTCTGTTTGCTTGAATTATTATACTTTGGAGTAATCTTTTCACTATAAAATTGTTAAACACTATATAATTATAATATTTTGCCTCATATAATTTAAAAAAAACACCCTGTAGGCTACTGTACCGTACTTTATTATATTTTCCAAAATGATAGATCCTGAGCTCGCTTAATTAATAGGTACTCGATCAGGCAATTCAAAGCAAGTCTGATCAAATATTAGGCCTAAATGAGCTGAAGCAAATAATAAGAAACAAGATAAACGTTGTAATTTCTTCACTAGTATGTAAAATTATTCGAAACTTCAACAATACCTGGTTGGATACATATTTTGGATTACCCTACTCGTGATACGTAATTTGTGACCAGAGATTTGGCAAGTAACACACACACACACACACACACAAACTCAGCCTCTATAAGTGTAGGCTACTGGGCTGGGGAAATGAGCTATAGGCCTACCAGACAATTCAAAGCTTTCTGCTCCTCCCTCACACTCTGGTCAGAAATTATGTATCACGACTGTACATACAAGCAGCAGGTAACCTCAGTTTGTCCTTTACGCTTCACAGTTGACGGACCCTATCCTCGTCTCTCACTTTCCTAGAAAAAATAAAAAATAAAAAGAAAATGCTAGAACAGTAGTAAGGAAAAACACCGCCTTGTCCTTCTATGAAAATATTTAATAGTTTAACATAAATAACAAGAAGCTGTATTTGGTTAGCTATCGTCTTCATTATAGGCTTCTGTATTAGTTATTAGTTTTCTACCAAGGCTATCTAAATAAACAAACAAACAACAACTGTATTAGGGCAGCTATCGTGTTTTTTATATTGTATTAGCTATCGTAGTTGTCAGTATAATAGGTAAAGTTATAGTAGGTTTATCATAGTAGCTTATCAATGCTGCTTATGCGATGCTGTTTCGTATTTTAAGTATTTTTTTTTTCTTAGCCTCCAAAATCAGCGTGGTATTAAAACTTTTTATTTTTATGCGGTGCTATTTCTTATGGGTAAACTTTTTCTTAGCTGCTGTTATAATTAATATTTCTTTGTAGTGTATTTTGTAGGAGATAATACGTATTTTGTGGGTATTTTTTTCATATAGGCTAGGTGTCCAAAATTATCATGCTGTTTGAATATTTGTTTGGAATATATTTTGTAGGAACTTCTATATTTTTTTGTGGGAATGTTTTTACTATAGGTGTCTAAATAAGCATATTGTTTAAGTATTTCGTTGGGAATGTATTTTGTAGGAGATAAATAAGTTAGTTTTCCATATAGGTGTACAAATATTTATGCATGTTGTATAGGCTATATATGAGTATTTCTTTGGAATGTATTTTGTAGGACCTAATAAGTTAGTTTATCGTTGGAATATTTTCCGTCCAAATAGGCTAATTATGCATGTTGTTTTAAATATTTATTTGTATATAATGTATTTTATAGGAGGTAATAAGTTAGTTTTCCTTAAAGGTGTCCAAATAAGCATGTTGTTAATAAGTATTTCTTTTATACTGTATTTTGTATGAAACACAGGATGTCCGGTAGTAGTTAATTTAGACGTGAAGGAGTCTAGTAATAAGAACAGCAATAAACCAAGTCCTTAAAGGGGGGGTAATACACTTTTGTTACGCTGGAGTGCATTGATTCCTCCAAAGTATGTCAGGAAACAACAGGACCACATGAACACAAATAATGGTGTTCAGTTGCTTGAAATAGTTTGGAGGATTCTGCAGTTGCTTCAGATTTACCAACACAAAATTTCCCCCTCAAGTTCGTGCCGCGGCGGGATTTTTCTGAGGAATTTCACGTTTTTTTTTTTTTTTTTTTTTTTTTTTAGGTTATGGTGGCATTTTTATACAGAAAAACAAAACTAATTTCCCGGGGTAGGCCTAGGCTGTGTTTGTTAAGGGGATAGTAATATACTTTTGATAGACTGAAGCGCTATAATTTCTCCAAAATATGCCAGGAAACAGACCCACATGAAGAAAAATAATGGTATACTGTATATCCTGTTATCTGGAATAGTTTGGAGGAATCATTTGCTCCAGATTTACCACACAAATCAATTATTATACTCCCATAACTTGTGCAGTGTTTCGAGTGAGAGAAAAGACAAAGAAACTAGCCCACTCACCCAACTCATACGATAAACTGACAAAAGAGAAATTATAATTAAAATTGGTTTATGTTATGTGCATGGTAATAGCTAAATTGTGTAATAGTTCGTTCTAAGCAAATACTAATTTGAAAAATCGCCTACTGTGCTGAAGATAGTAACAATGCCCTAAGTTGTAACCTGAATTTGGAATCTTTTTTTTATTATTATTATTATTATTATTATTATTATTATTATTATTATTATTATTATTATAGGAAACCATGAGTGTGCCCCGCTGGAAAATACCCTATAGGCTATATATTATATAGCCTATATATTATATAGCCTATATAAAAGATTTATTAATTTGTCACTCAGCGTTTCTTTAGTATATATAGGTCTATGAAGCTAAAGAGACAACTAGCTCTCATAAGACTTGCAAAATATTCAATAATGGAAACATATGTAGATATTTTTTTCTTTCTTTGTTATTATTATTTTTTTTAAGTGTAGGGTGTGACTGTTGTTATACAGGAAACGCAGCATTTGGTAACGGAAGTCGACATACCAATATAATTATACTGCCCAGAAACAATATGTAGGCTATATCAAGTAGAAAAGGGGATGGGATAATTCTTTTTTGGTACATTGAGTGCCTTAATTTCTCCATAGTATGCCAGGAAACAATAGCAGATGAATACAAATAATGGTAGACCGTTGCTGGGAATAGTTTGGAGGAATCACTATCTCCTAAAATGCCAAAACTGTAATAAAAAATTGTAGACCGTTGCTGGGAATAGTTTGGAGTAATCATTATCTCCCAAAATGCCAAAACCATATCCTCTCCATAACACGAGAAAAAGAAAAAAGTAAATAAACCATCTTGTATATCATTTAATTGGTTATAAACTAATATATTTATAAAGAAAAAAAATCTGTCGGTAACGTAAGGGAAGCAATTTTAAAGGAATCGTAACAAACAAATTATTTCCGTAAAATAAAAATAGATAAACAAATAAAGGAAAATAGAATAAAATCACAACATCTTGGTGGTAGGAATTTCCCTTAGCAACAGATCAAAACAAGTCAAGAATGTCAGTACAAAGACCAAAAATAATCATAATATTAATAATAATATTGTCTTCTGTTCGATAACTTTATGACCACACAATAATAGAAATAATAATAAGGGGAAACTGAGAATAAGAATTTTTTTATTGTTTATATTTATTATTATTATTGTTATTTTTATTATTATTATTATTATTATTATTATTTTTATTATTATTTTTCTCCTGTATTAGTAACACTTAGAAATGGCTACAGTGTCTTTCATATTAGAGCCTCATAATTTTTTTTCAACGTGGATATTTTTTTAGGGAGAAAAAATACGGGGAAAATTGACAAACAAACGGAACGAAAAACATAACCTTAGCGGAAGCACAAAAAGAAACAAAAATGCATCTGATTACACTATAGAAACAAATAATAATAATAATCACACTGTAGAAAATAATAATGATAATAATAATGTCATAGGTATTGTACTGCAAATAATAATAATAATGCCAGGTATTGTTGTGTAAATAATAATAATAATAATAATAATAATAATGCCATATATAGTTATTAAAGTATAGGATGGATAGTTTTTCCTGAGTGATTGACAATAGCAACAAGGAAAAGACAAATAAGGCTGTGATTTTGGTTGTAAGATTGTAGAGTAAAGATGTCCTGTGTGTGTGTAGTATTGTATTAGGTAGTAAAGAAAAGCAAAGTTCTGTGACAGCTTGGTTATTACAGGTTGTAAATTAATACACTCTCTCTCTCTCTCTCTCTCTCTCTCTCTCTCTCTCTCTCTCTCTCTCTCTCTCTCTCTCTCTCTCTCTCTCTCTCTCTCTCTCTCTCTCTCTCTCTCTCTCTCTCTCTCTCTCAATTCGTTGGCGTAGTACAAAATTACAAATACCTCTCTCTCTCTCTCTCTCTCTCTCTCTCTCTCTCTCTCTCTCTCTCTCTCTCTCTCTCTCTCTCTCTCTCTCTCTCTCTCTCTCTCTCATACACACAATTTGTTGACGTAGTACAAAATTACAAATACCGCTACTGATACCATACAAAAGATGAATACAGAAAAATAATAATATTTGCACTATAACCTCCACAAATTATTTTCAACCTAGGTCTATTTTCTGTAGGCCTAAAGCGGTCCGCGAATTTTTTTTTTTTTTAGAAAATTAAGCAGTTTCTTAGAACATATATATATACGTAGCCTAATTAGATGTTTAACGTTGTAAAAAGTGAGCAATCTTATTAATGGGTGACGTATTTCGTGGCCGTATTCCTTAATTTTAAAGACGGGGAAAAAAATAAATGAAATCTCATATGATGGCAAAAGTTCGTCAAGGGAAACTTTATATTTATAGTCTATAGTATTATTATATAACGGTATCGATATGAGGCCAAAGAAGGTTATAATTATTAGGTATGATGCACAAACATATATTTATACATATACAAACATATAACTGTGTATTGTTGTATTAGGAGGTTGTGAGGGGAAAAAAATAAGTATTGCCTAAATTTTTATATAGATTTATACATTTACATATCGGTACACATGGTGATAATAGACAATTTTATAAAGCATTGTGGAGGTGGTCTATTTCAAAAATAATGTAAGATGTTGCAAAGATGACATTACGGTAGTCAATATGTATAGTTACGCTAAATAATATTACAACACATTCAAATAAAACTAAAAAGAATTATACGAAAGTATGTCTGCTAAATCTATGTAATACTGCTTCGAAGAAATTTACTCAAAATGGCTCGGTTGCATTCAAATGACTCGAGACTATTATTCGTGACTGTACACATTACGATGGTAGAAGGAAAATATAAATATATATTGATGGTAGAATTTCCAAGGTAATAATAATGTATTGTGATGGTAGAATTTACGAGTCTTTTGCTGGGTGAAAAGTAATTGTATCTTGATTCTTGAATATCGAAGTTTTATATAAAGTTTATTGTCATGTTCTATAGGTTAGGATATCATCGTTTTAAAAAGAATAGATCTCTTATATTAATGTTAGTATATAACTGTATGTTTAATGTACAGTATGGTGATGTCAGTGTTACATTATTTATATATATATATTTATATATTTATATATTTATTTATTGAGAGTATATTTGCTGAAAGTAATATTGGATTCAAATGTTCGTACGTGGAAGGAGTTTTACCGTGTCAGAAAGTTCAAGATAAATTCTATTCATAACTGTACTTATCCGTAACTTATAAATAATTATCTGTATCTCATAAAAACTAACGTAGCCTATAATTATCTAAGGTCATAGGCTAGTATTGAATAGGGAAGCACAGTCGATGCATTTTCGCGATAATAAATTAATAATAAAATAATAATGATAATAATAATTCCTTGGTGCTGACGGTTACCCCATGCAGAGAGTTGAAGCAAAGGCGACAACACACACACACACACACACACACACAGAGAGAGAGAGAGAGAGAGAGAGAGAGAGAGAGAGAGAGAGAGAGAGAGTGAGAGAGAGATGCATGCTGTGGATATCCGTATTATTTACCGACCAAACGTGCGCAGAAAACTAGCCTAGGCTTTACGTACAGTATTGTGCTATTGGATGAAAAATAATTCGTGTGTGTGTGTAGTGTACAGTATGTTGTTGTATATCGCAATGTGTGTGTGTGTGTGTGTGTGTGTACAGTATTTTGTATATCGCAATGTGCGTGTGTGTGTGTAGGCTGTTGTATAGAGCAGTGTGTGTGTGTATCGCAATGTGTGCTTGTGTGTGTGTAGCCTAACTACGAGTACAGTATGTGTTATGTATCGCAATGTGTGTGTGTGTGTGTGTGTAAGCTACTGTGTTGTATAGCACAGTGTGTGTCCGCTCTTAACTAGCCTAGCCTAGCATAGAGTAGCGTAGTTCCTTCCCTCTTTGCCTCCATCACATCACCTCCCCTTCCTTCTCCTCCTGCTGTGCGTGTGCGTGTGTGTGTGTGTAAAGGGAAGGTGATGGGGTGTGTGTATGTATAGGGGGAGGGTGTGTAAGTGTATAGAGGGAGGGGGAGAGGGTGTGTGTGTGTAGAGGGGGGGGGGGTAGAGGAGGGAGGGAGGAGAAGCATGTACACACCAATAATTTCCATCTTCCTCCGTCCTTCGCCATCCGTTCCCCAGTCGTCTTTAGGGTGGAGGTGTGGGTGTCGAACTCTTCTGTCCCTCTCAAATTATAGGGTGGCATTTTTATTAAGCTACTAGACTACTCTTCTTGCAGTGAAAAAGGCTGATCACCCTCGCTCAATTCGTATTATTTTGCAATATGAAAATCCTATTGTTTTTGTTTTTGTTTTTTCCCACGTAGAAGTAGTTTAATTTAATAAGTCGAACCATAGTGTGCAAATCGTATTAAGAGAGAGAGAGAGAGAGAGAGAGAGAGAGAGAGAGAGAGAGAGAGAGAGAGATAGAGGGAGAGTTAGAGAAAGAGAGAAAGGTTGCAATTGGGCATAAGAAAACAATATTACCAATAGTTTGTGATGCGTTTTTATATTTTTTTTCTTATATTTTGTCTGTTTCTCTGGGTGTTTTGTCTTTGTCTAGTTTCAGGGATTTATATAAACTTAAGGACTCGTTTGCTATTATATATTATACAGTAGCCTCTTCCTTCATACTAATGTTGTAATAATGTAGAGACGAAATTTCTCACTACACTGGAAATGTTCTTGTGAAACCATTAACACAAACACACATTTTTTAATAGACCTAGAGGAGTTAATTATACATTTAGTCCAACGTCTGCTGTTTATGTCAGGGATTATTTGTTATGATAATTGTAGTTATATATACAGTATATATATTTTGCCGATTTCCTTTTTATTCCTACCATAAATCGACGAAAACGTAGTGAAAGTTAGTCTTCTCGTATCCATAATATTTATTTTCCTTCTTCCTATTCTCGTATCCGTAATATTTCTTTTTCTTCCTATTTTCATATCCGTAATATTTCTGCTTCCTTTTAATTGCAACTCTCCCCTTCTCACCTAGCCTATATGAACTTAGATGCACATTTAGCATACATTTCAATGTTTATATGTTGCAAATAAGTACTTCACCGTGTAAATATTTGTTGTAATTTTTCTTGGATAGAGAGCCAAAAAATTACAAAAAAGAATCAGGTACATTTTCGCCACATAAAATAGATAAATAAATGAATAAATAAAATGTAGTCACGGTACAGCACACGTGTACAGAAGTTGCCAAAGCTACAGTTGTGGTAGTTATGTAATCTTTGGAATATAAAGTTTCAGAATACAACGCTCGTTCGCCCTGCTTGTGTGTCTGACTGTCTGTGTGTGTGTGTTCTCTCTCCTGTGTGTGTGTGTGTGTGTATTTTGTTTCAAATTTGTGTATGTTGAGGTATATACAGTTTTGGCATTGTACACACACACACACACACTCTCTCTCTCTCATTGACATTTAGTAATTTCAATAACCTTAAGACTACCGTGACAATTTGCTGGGCTACACCAACATTTTCTTGCAGTTAACATTTTGCAAACGCTAGCCAGTACTTACATTGATAAAATTGATTCCAATATTATTATTATTTTTTATGTTACGGGTACCGGCAAGTTTATTAATTATTTTTTATCTGTTGCCATTCTTGAGAATACATTTTTATAATCTTACACAGTATGTAACGATAACACCCCGTCATAATAATAAGCTATTATGTCTATGATGAAGAAAGTACAAATTATTATTATTATTATTATTATTTTCCACAATACCATTGATTTTTTTTATAGTGATATCCCGAGATAGTTTTTTTCTATTGTGTTATATTGTTTATAATTATATTTTTTGTATTGTGTTTTTCTATATTATTATTATTATTATTTTTATATGCTTTGACCCCGGTGTCATCTGTGTTATACCGTGGGTTATAATATTATCGCCATAACCTTTTGTCAACGTTATAATTTGGGTTCAGTGGAAATGGCTGCTTCCTTCCTGTCTGTCTGTCACCTTTTCGTTCTCTACTTAGTCTAGGCTATACCGTATGGAATTTATGTTAGTTTCTTATTTTATTTATTTTACTCCCGTTATCGTTAAGTACCGGTATTATTTAAAGTTTTACAACGGAGTTTTGCGTTATAGGCTTGGCTACGTCGGTAAATTATTTAGTTTTTAGTGTAAATTTTAGGGAAGATAGTCTGGTTTAGTAATATTAATCATATCTTTGTCTATTATTATCATCTGCATAGTTAAGTTTTATCATTCTATATCGGGAAAGGTGAGGACTATAAGAGGCAACAAGAATCCCATATCATAACCAAACCTGTAAAAAAACAAAAAAAACCCAGCGAGATTGCCTATCCTAAATCAAGTCCGTCCAATGCTGTCCAAGATGCCTACTAGACACATTGCGATAGTGTGGTGTGTGTGTGTCAGAAAAAATCTTTGAATAACTGGCCACGTGCCACCAAAAACGCCACTCCCACGGAAATGAACCAAGATCGATTATCACCTTACAACACCCAAAACGTTTCGGGAGTAGGGATAGCCTAGCCTAGTGGGAAAATAAATAACATACAGTCCTTCCATCTTAGGCTATAATATACTGAAGTAGTCATAGGCGAGAATAATGGTGGTATTTTACGAGTCCTGTACAGATCGTATGAAAATTGAAGTCTTCTTTTGATTCTTCCTGACTATATGCCACGAAACAAACTATAAAAATAGCTCCATTCCATATATATGCGTGTCTGTTTCGTGGCAGTATTTGAAGGACTCGTTTACCTCCAATGTTCTGACTACATCACAGGGTCCCTTAATTCTTTCTGCTAGCAAGAGTCGGCAATCGGTCCTCTGTCATATTGTGGAATTCATTAATAAGATTCGGTAGAAGATGGTGTTGCTTGCGGCATAACGACTCGTGTTGGACGGAAGCATGAACACACACACACACACACACACTCTCTCTCTCTCTCTCTCTCTCTCTCTCTCTCTCTCTCTCTCTCTCTCTCAAAAACTTGGTCACACTCACTCTGGCAAACTTGGACACACTATAGCTTGAATTCACTCCACACACACACACACACTCTCTCTCTCTCTCTCTCTCTCTCTCTCTCTCTCTCTCTCTCTCTCTCAAAAACTTGGTCACACTCACTCTGGCAAACTTGGACACACTATAGCTTGAATTCACTCCACACACACACATACACTCTCTCTCTCTCTCTCTCTCTCTCTCTCTCTCTCTCTCTCTCTCTCTCTCTCTCTCTCTCTCTCTCAGTGGGGTTGCTGCTGCTGTCGTTCTAAGCTGAATTTTTGCTGTCCTTCGCCTTGGCTTAAACTCAACCTCTCATACCAACCTACCTTCCTTCCTAGCTAGCCTCTCTCTCTCTCTCTCTCTCTCTCTCTCTCTCTCTCTCTCTCTCTCTCTCTCTCTCTCTCTCTCCTGTCGTAGTCCAAAGGAGAATTTTTGGTGGTGTTCGCCCTTGCTTATACACCCTCTTCTACCTACCCTTCCTACCTACCTATCTACCCATCTACCCTTCCTACCTACCTACCTACCTACCCTTCCTTCCTTTCCTACCTACCTGCCCTCCTTCACTGCTTCTGCTTCTGCTGCTGCGGTCGTTTGAATAATGATTTGCGGACCTTTGCTGGCTAGTTTCTCTCTCTCTCTCTCTCTCTCTCTCTCTCTCTCTCTCTCTCTCTCTCTCTCTCTCTCTCTCTCTCTCTCCTGTTTCATCATATCTTTCCTTGCTGTCTACCGTCCGTCTCGTTTCATATTTTCCCTTGCTGTATACCGTCTCTCTCTCTCTCTCTCTCTCTCTCTCTCTCTCTCTCTCTCTCTCTCTCTCTCTCTCTCTCTCTCTCTCTCTCTCTCTCTCTCTCTCTCTCTCCTTGCTGTGAGCTGTTTCCCTTATTTCCGTGGGATATCTCTCCATGCTGCTTGCTGTCTCTTGCCACATTTTCCTTTTCCTTTACCGATTTCTCCTGCTGCTGCTGCCGCCGCCGCCGCTGTTGTTTATAGTTTTCCTAGGCGCCGTTTTGTCTTGCAGTAGGTTAGGCCATGATATATTTAATTAAGGTGGTACGGTAATTCTTTTTTGGTAGATTGGGAGTGCCGTGATTCCTGAGTCTTAGTAAAGTATGCCAGGAAACAGGACCAGAAGAGCAAAAAATTAATTATATTGTTCTGTTGCTTGGAATAGTTTGGAGGATACATGCAGTTGCTCCAGGTTTACTATAAAAAAAACTTCCCCCTTAACTATTCGCTATGCTATCTTTCTGTGTTGGTTCCTTATCTTTCCCTGATGACTTTGTTGGTTATAATGTTGCAGAAGTGTTTACAACCTTTCTTGCCTTATATATCCTCTGAGTTTCATATCTTAAATAATCGTGAATATAATTGCAGAACAACTGGTTTGGACTTCCCTTTATTTACTTATATATATATAGCCTATTTATTTATATTTTCCGTGCTCCCTTCACTTATAATTTTTTTTTTTTACCTATTTTAACTCGGAACTTTCCACGTTGTCCCTCTTAATTTTCGTGTGTTGTTTCGTATTGTTAATTACTATAGCCTCTATCATTACGGTAATGCGTATATTTACATAATATTAGATATATATACAGTATACTTAGTGCCTATATAACATAATACAGTGGTTCAGTCTTTTGCTCTCTGTTCTCTTCTTCCTCTTTGGTTGACCACATAGCCTAACTTTTCTTGCTGTCATTTGTCCCTTTCCTTTCTTCCTTGCCTTACTTCGGCTCTTAATTAAGACTAGGCTACCGTAGTTCTGTTTCATATCGCTGTGTGTGTGTGTTATCGCTGTACTTTGTGTGTGTATTTTTTCGTTGTACTGTGTATGTGTTATCGCTGTACTTTGTGTGTATGTGTGTTATCGCTGTACTTTGTGTGTCGTATCGCTGTACTTTGTGTGTGTACTGCAATTCTGTCTTTGTTCATATCAGTGTGTGTGTATGTGTGTGTCGGATATTTCCATTCTGTGCACTTGTCATTCTGAGGGTGTAGCCTACCCTAACCCAGCCCACCGCACCAGTCACCCACCCAGCCTAGGCTACCTGTGTGTGTGTGTGTCGGTGAATTTTATCCTTTCGTGGCGCGTCCTTTCTCCTGCGTCGTGTGTGTGTGTGTGTGTGTGTGTGAAATTTATCCGTTCATGTCGCGTTCGTTTCCTGCGTCATGTGTGTGTGCGTGTGTGTGTCTTGTATCTTGCTTGTGTGTGTGTGTGTCCTACATCTTGCTTGCGTGCATGTGTGTATCTTGCTTGTGTGTGCGTACGTCCTACATCTTGCTTGCGTGTGCATGTGTGTGTGCATTTTATCCTTTTCCCTGACCGTTCTCCTGCGTTTTGCCTGCTTGCCTTCCTGACTGCTTGCTTGCTTGCTTGGCCTACCGCTGTTCTATTATTTTCCTCTCCGCGTGTAGTCGTATTGTTGGATCTTTTGTCGAGAACATGGTTAGCTACACCCGTTAAAAATTCGAGTCGACACCGGTTACCAGCTATACTCTAGTTTTATTTTTATTTATTTAACGAAAAAAAATAAAAAAAAATGAACAGGCTACCGGTACTTCATGAAATTTCGATTTTGATTATTAATTCGGTATATGCAACTCTAACCAAGACGAATCAAACAAAAAATTTATACAATTAAAATAAATACTTCTCTGAATCTTATAAATGTGTATCTAAAGTAAAAGGTGCATATTCGTCAGGATATAGAAATGTATATATTATTTAAAAAAAACTATATATACGGTATGTGTATTTTTTTCTGTTTTGACCGTAATTCATGTAAGTTTATGATCGTTTGCTGTTATGGATTTTAGAGTATTATTTATTGTAAGTGTATGCATACCGTATTTTTTTTTCTGTATTTATTGCCGCAGACTGCTATACGGTAGATTTTCTTATGCATAATTTTCTCTTATTTATTTATTTATTTGTGTTCTTACTTACGGTAGTGTATTATTGAAGGTGATAATTTTTTTTTTTTTGCTTCTACCAATACAGGATGTTTTTGAGACTGCCCTACACACACATTTTCCCTTTTCTCTCCCTCTCTCTCTACACACATACACACATACATATTCTCTCTCTCTCTCTCTCTCTCTCTCTCTCTCTCTCTCTCTCTCTCTCTCTCTCTCTCTCTCTCTCTCTCTCTCTCTCTCTCTCTCTCCACACACATTTATTTTCTCTGTCTCTCTAAATGCGTATATGAGCCAATACGAACTATAGTGATGTGGATTGTGGGTGTGACTTGTGATGCGCTTGGTGAACTCTGATTTGTGTCTAGTACGTGTTTTCACCATCTCTCTCTCTCTCTCTCTCTCTCTCTCTCTCTCTCTCTCTCATATATACGTGTCTTCATCTTCAAGTACGTGTTCTCTTCAAGTTGCTCTCTCTATATATCTATCTATTTGTGTGTGTATGTGTGTGTGTGTAGCCATTGTGACCGCATAGCCTAGCCTAGCCTAAGCCAGCGTGGATATGGATTTCCTGACTAGGCTATACCCTCCCATAGTGAAGCAAGCAAACTATTCTGCAGTGAAACCTTATAACGACCAACTGCGCATTCTTTTACATAACAACTATATTCTCTCTTATTCTATTTTTTCCTTTATTGTGCTGAATCACAATACCACATTGTCACCATAAAACAAACTGCCTAAGTAATATTTTATACTTATATTATTTTAATTCCCTCTTAAAATGTGAATTGGGCTAAAATAAAAAAAATCTACGATAAATATCTAGTCGTTTATGAATGAGAGTTACTATATAGAATTCTATTATTATTTTTATTATATCGACTCTTGTGTATTGTACCGTATAATTATATAAATATTTCTCTTATTTACTTATGAATTCCATCCAGTTTGTTTATCTCTTCCATCAGTAAATTGGAGGAAAATGAGTGCTATAAGGGGGTAGTACACTGCTGGTAAATATGGAGTAACTGATTCCTTCAAACTATTCCAAGCAACACAACACTATTATATTTTGTCTGGTTTTGGTTCTGTTTCCTGGCATACCTTTGGAGGAATTAAGGCACTCCAATCTACCGAAATATTACCATTATTCCTTGCCTATTACTCAGCTAAATTGTTATAGTACCGTATATATCTTTGTTTTAATGTAATGCTTTAATTATTTGTATTGTGGATATTTTATCATTTGTTTTCATCGTGTTGCTAAATATTCGTTATTTTCTGTAATTACTATTGCATGTAATTATTGGTATTGTATTCTGCCTTAGCTATGTTATCGATATTGTATTCGATTTAATGCATTGCTTCCTGTAATGTATAATAGTTGTTTCATTCATATATTATATTATCTGCATCTGTATTCTATCTTAGTTAATATTACCGGTACAGTATCACTATCATCCGTTTATGTTAATTTATATATTTCTGTACTCTATCTTAGCTAATATTGGCTTTACAGAATCACTATTATCAGTTAATGTTGGTGTAAGACTTTCTATATTCTATCTTAGTTAAAATTGTCGTCACCTGCATCGCTATCAATTCATTATATTATTAGGTATATTATCTTTCAATCGTCTTATTGCACTTGTTTGTATTCCGTCTTGGTTACTATTGCCGTTACTGTATCATTGGTTTTATAGTACAGAACATAACATATATCGTTGTGTGTGTAATCTGCCTCCTTGGTCCCTACCCTCAGAATATTGATAGCCGAGGTTACAATTGTGTCTTTAGTTTTCAGTGCTCTTCTTCTCCTCCTCCTCCTTCTCTTTCTTCTCCTCCTTCCCCTTCTCCTTCTTCTCCTTCCCCTTCTCCTCCTCCTCCTCCTTCCTCTCCTCCTTCTTCTCCTTCTATTTCTCCTTCTTCTACTTGGTTTTAAAATGACTTATTACGCTTTGATCGTTAACCTTGAGACGATTACCTTAATATTTTTCCTCCTCCTGTGTTTGGTAAATGGTTAATGCTGTTTTCCTCTCTCTCTCTCTTTCTTTTTCATGGGTATTAATATTTAGAGTGGGGGAACGGACATGCAAACTATAATACAATACGTCTAGGCAAGGCAAGCACTGCGTCGCTACCTACCTACTCTACCCTCGTTAAAAAAACTGACATTAATACAAATAATAAATTAATAGAGTATAATTCATGGCTAATTCATGAAGTGTTTGCATAATTACCGCTGTATAAGCTACCTAACACAGGATTGCATATTGTTGCAAAGTTTTAAAGAGAGGTAATGTAATTTTTTGGTCGGAAAATGGCAGAAAGGAAGTGAAGGGCGGGCGGGCAGACATTCAGCCAGGCAGGAGTAAGGGGGAGGGGAGAGTGGTGGTAGTGGAGGGAGAGTAAAGAGGAGGGGAGAGTGGTGGTGGAGGGAGAGTGGTAGGGAGGGAGAGTTGATGAGCATCGTCCATCTGGCAACACCGCCTCTGGCAACCTCTCTCGGCGCCGTCTCTCTCTCTCTCTCTCTCTCTCTCACTCTCACTCTGATTCCACCGAGAGCGTCTGATTTTTACTTCATTTTCGTGTCATCCTTGGCGCCTTTGACACACACACACACACGGCCCATGATGTTAGTAGATGGTTAGTTAAAGACAACACCAACACCAAAGCATACGGAAAAACACACACACACAAACACACCATAGGACACCAAACACATCCCCAAAATATCTAGCTACAACAACAACAACACAATTATTGGACATGGCAACTTCTCCCACCTCCTCCTCTCCTTCCTCCTTTCCTTTCCTATACCTTCCTATCTTGGGCTGGTGATGGTGTTGGTGTTGGTGTTGGCTGTGTTGTTGGTGTTCGTCTCTTGATAACACAAGCTAGACCGTTGCTATTTCGTTTCCATCTTGAATTTGTCAGGTTTCCAAAGTTCGCTAAATTGATGATGATGTTCTTGGGATGGCGGTGTCGTACAGTACGTGTCGTTATGTTATTTATTAGACTCATTTACCTTACAGTATAATTATTTAAGTCTGAAATGGGCATGGGGTACACACATACACACACATGCAGACACACATACACACACACACACACCAAGCAAAGCAAAGCAAAGTAATGAATCGTTTACCATCGCTCGCAAATTGTGAATATTTTTTTAAGTACTATAAGGTAGTGAAAATGTGTGTCTGTGTGTGTCAGGGCAGCCAGTCTGGACCCGACACACACACACACACACACACACACACACACACACACACACACCACCTTGCCACCACCGACCAGCCTCTACACACACACACACACACCTCAGAATCGCTTTGTCGGTTTTTCAGAATGGGAGAGACAGGCAGGCGAGGAGGGAATATAAGACTGGTCCCGACGTTATCTCGGAAAAATTACTCCCATTTCATATACGTTTTACTTTTACATAACACATGATTACGGCCGTTATTAACTTCTCTGTTTAAGTATAGCATAGCCTACCTCACATAGTCTACCTAACATAGTCTATATATTAACTACATTCACCATCGTTATAATAATAATATATATACTACTCTATACTGTATGATATATTGTTGTGCATTTTCTTGGTATCCCTACGTTCAAAACCTCATTGGATATCACTACTTTATTATTATTATTATTGGGTGTAAGTAGCCTATCAATCGGAGAGGTCCTGGGATTTATTATTATTATTATTATTATTATTATTAGTAGTAGTAGTAGTAGTAGTAGTAGTAGTACTAGAAGTAGAAGTAGTAATAGTAGTGGTAGTAGTAGAAATAGTAGTAATAATAGTAGTAGTAGGAATAGGCTATTAATAGTAGTATTTTTTCATGCCAGGATAATCAAAGAAGAGTATGATTGCCACTAATATAAGTAAATTTATAGAAGTTATATGAAAACAGTATTATAGGTTTCCCTCCATAACTGCCGTAGGTGAAATATGGATGGTGACAGAGGGAAGCTGTACATGTTCACGCCAAAATTCACATTACGAGGTCTTCACACTCATCGGGATAATAAAGCATAATAAGTTGATATTATGTTTGTGAGAAAGTTCATGGCTTTTGTACGGTTACTATATATTTTTTTATAGGGGGTAGATAATTTCTGGTCGGTACAGTATTTTCATTCGGTATGTTATATGGTAATGATTTGTACAATTCAACATTATAATATGAAAGTTAATACGTTCTGTAGGTATGTATGTGAAAATGAATATATGTGTTTGTACATTCACCATTATAATATGAAAGTTAATACGTTGTGTAGGTAGGCTATATGAAAATAAAATAATTATTCGTGTATTCAGCGAACGTATAAACCAGTTAATGTTTAAACCAGTTATCCTACTCATGGAATAACACAGATGTCCTTACGATCATAAAAACATAATGATATTCGCTCTTTATCAGGGAAATGAGTCTCCTCGTTCACTCGTTCATTTATTACAAGAGAGAGAGAGAGAGAGAGAGAGAATTGAGAAGCCCGTACGTTCATCAGGGAAAAGTCAAAATAATGAGATTCGTTCATTCAACACGGCCAATTTCACGTGAAGAAGCTGACGAGGAGGAGAGAAGAAGAGGAGAGAGAGAGAGTGAGGGAGAGTGAGGAGGGATAGAGAGAGGCCAGGCTAGGTGGTAGGTGGTGGTTGTGGAGGGACAGCAGAAGGCAAGCGATATAATAGTAGTGGTAGTGGTGGTGGAGGAAGGACAGTGGCTAAGTCAGATGGTGGTGGATGGGGAAGGGAGATGAGGAGGAGATGGAGGTGGTGGTGGATGGACAGTGGCTATGTCAGGTGGTGGTGGTGGTGGTGATGATGATGGTGGTATTGGTGGAGAGACAGAAAGGAGACGATATAATGGTGGAGGAAGGACAGTGGCTAATAAGTCAGGTGGTCGAGGTGGTGGTAGTGGTGGAGGGACAGAAAGGAGACTATAATAATAATGGTGGTGGTAGACTGGTAGGAGGGGTGTTGGTAGTGGAAGGAGAGAAGGCAGGAGAGGTGATGGTAGTGGTGGTGGTGGAGTGGAAGGACAGAGGGTAAAGGAATTGGTGGTGATGGTGGGACAGTAGACAAGCGAAATAATGGTGGTTGTATTGGTGGTGGTGGTAGAGAATTAATGGTAGTGAAATGGTAGTGGTAGTGAAATAATGGTGCTAC
>JAWZYT010001163.1:127500-129339 GCA_034508575.1 Petrolisthes manimaculis
AATGGATGGAGAACGGAGGAAATTTTTTTATGGAAGAGTTACAACGCGCGCACTTTATTTTATTCTTATTTTTTTTTTACGTTCCGCTTTCCTCTCTTGCTTCAACCTCCAGTCCACGATAAACAATAAAACAAAGCTCTAGGAAGGTGGAAATGATTCAGTTTGACCGGAGGAAGTAGGAAAATACAGTCTAGTCACGAGTTTTATTTGTGTGGAATATTGTTATAGGTAGTGAGTGGGTGTGTTCTCATAGGGTAGGCTAGGCTAGGCAGGCTTATAATACGCTGGCTAGTGCTGACTGACTCCGCCCTCTCTCTCTCTCTCTCTCTCTCTCTCTCTCTCTCTCTCTCTTGCATAGTAGTTATTTTACATTTCGCTGTTCATTTTAGTACACACACAAACATCAACATCAATTTCTTTTGCAACATCGTGGTTATTCTAAATTTGACTGACTCCGCCCTCTCTCTCTCTCTCTCATTGTGCTTATTTTATATTTTACTGTTCAGACACACACACATCTTTTTTTACAGCATCATCCACTACATCCTTCTTACTGCTAAGCGCCGTACCGTATTACTCCTACCATTAATATTAATATTATATATATGTATATGTATACTATATATATGTATATACACACACACACACACTACAGTACATCTTATATGTTTCTATAAATCCTACCAACTATATACTATTATTATTATTATTCGGAGTGCGGAAAGCGATACTTGGTTTGGTAACGTTATTATTATTATTATTATTATTATTATTAGAAGTAGTAGTAGTAGTAAAAGTAAGAATAGGAATGAGTAATGTATTATTATTATTATTATTATTATTATTATTATTATTATTAGTAGTAGTAGTAGTAGTAGTAGTAAAGTAAGAATAGGAATGAGTCATTTATTATTATTATTATTATTATAGGATGAGTATTCTCTTCGCTTAACAAATAGACAAACCTTGTGTATAGTTTTAGACACTTTTAATAACATTGCATTCTTTGTAAAACTGAGAACAAAACATTTTTGCAATCTCTAGGTGACAGAAAGTTTGTGTTAAGGTGGTAATTCACTATTGCTACATTGGAGTGCCGTAATTCCTCCAAAAGTATGCCAGGAAACAGGACCAAATGAACACAAATAATGGTGTTTTGTTGCTTGGAATAGTTTGGAGGAATCGGTTGCTCCAGATTTTATTATTATTACTGGAAGTATTATTAATATTATTACCGGTATTATTGCACTAGTTTTAGAAGTAGCCATAAGTGAATCCTTACATTTGGCAACGTTGTAAGTAAGTATGTATAATAAATGATGGAAAATATTTCAATTATACATTATGGTTGTGAGGTCATGTTTAATATCAAGGTTGGTTTAGAATTAGAGTGACTTTAGACTTTTCCTGCTATACACGTCAATTTACCTAACGACATTACCATCATGAGTACCTATTTCCTGGATGTGTGTTTGTGTGTAGAGAGAGAGAGAGAGAGAGGGAGAGAGAGGAGATGATATGGAAACTTATATATAGTGATTATTAACACCCTAAACACAAGTTATTATTATTATTATTATTATTAAAAAGTACACGTTGAGAATTGAGTACAGTACTGTAATATATTTCAACTTTACAACAATATACGGGTACCGGCATTTTTTTATATATCTATACCGTATATTATATAATATTAGTTTTAGTCAGTGAATACCGTCAACTTGTCTACTTTGAATTCCTAAAAGGATACGGGTGTGTCCAATTCAATCAAGTTTTTTACTCATTTTGTTATTTTATTTTCTATTTGTTTATTTTGTTATTGATCTATTACCGGTATTA
>JAWZYT010001164.1:0-225000 GCA_034508575.1 Petrolisthes manimaculis
GTGCAAGTTGAACAGAAAAGTACGTTGTTATATATATGTGTGAGTGTGTGTGTGTGTGTTGATTTAAACTGAGAAAAGTGCATGTGTATGCAGAAATATGATTACATGTTTCTGACAGAGAGAGTGAATTCATAGCCTAGATGTAAATGATAAATGTACAGCTGTTGAAAGCGAACAGAGAGAGGAGACAGAAAATGAAATAAAAGAAGGAATAGTGAGAAAATAAATTAATAACATAAATAGAGAGAAAATGGAATGGAAGAAGGACTGGAGAGAATTTTGTATAGAAGGAGAAATATAAAGGAAGTGGAATAAAAGGAGTAATATAGAGAAAAAAGAATAGAAAGAGGATTATAGAGAAAGTAGAATGAAAGGAAGAATAGGGAGAAAATGGAATAAAAAGATAAATAAAGAAATAATTGAATAAATGAAAATAAAGAGAGAAAATGGAATAAAATGAGCATAAAGATAAAATGGATTATATGGAATTAGAGAATTAAATGGAATAAAATGAGGAATAGATAAAAAAAAAAAAGATAGAAAATGGAATAAAGTGAGGAATGAGGAATACAAAAACAATGCTAATATGACAGACAGACAACACATAAGATAGACAGAGAGATAGATAGATATATAATAGATACATTATTGACTTAATAATGAATTAGATAGACAGACAGGCATCTCATAAGTAGCGAGGCGTACCTGATTCATGTGTGGCAGCTGTACATACATGTGTGAGAGTGTGTGTATGTGTGTGTGTGTGTGTGCAGCACAGATGGGTTGGATTAAACTGAGAAATGTTTGTGTGTGTGTATGCAGAAACTTATCAGGAAGGGGAGTGAGCTTATACATGTAATAGATAAAATGTACTGGTGTTGAGAGATAACCCAGATATACTAACACAGGAATGATTATTGTTATTTTTATTATTATCAGTATTATTAGTGTTAGTATTAGTATTAGTATTATTATCATTATTATTATTAGTAGTAGTAGTAATATTTTATTATTATTATTATTATTATCTTTATTATAGTTATTGTTATTATTGTTGTTATTATTATTATTATATTAAACATACTTAAATAAAAGGAGAAATAGAGATAAAATGGAATATATAGAACACAGAGAAAGTGTAATACAAGCATGAATAGAGAGAAAATGGATATAAAAGGAATAGAGAGAAAATTAAATAAACGAAGGAATAAAGAGAAAATGGAATAAAAGAATAGAGATAAAAGTAAATTATGAGTAATGAATACACACACACAGACACTACACACGTAACAATACACACACACAGACACCACACACACACGTAACAATACACACACACAGACACTACACACGTAACAATACACACACACAGACACCACACACGTAACAATACACACACACAGACACTACACACGTAACAATACACACACACAGACACCACACACACACGTAACAATACACACACACAGACACCACACACGTAACAATACACACACACAGACACCACACACGTAACAATACACACACACAGACACCACACACGTAACAATACACACACACAGACACCACACACGTAACAATACACACACACAGACACCACACACGTAACAATACACACACACAGACACCACACACGTAACAATACACACACACAGACACCACACACGTAACAATACACACACACAGACACCACACACGTAACAATACACACACACAGACACCACACACGTAACAATACACACACACAGACACTACACACACACGTAACAATACACACACACAGACACCACACACGTAACAATACACACACACAGACACCACACACGTAACAATACACACACACAGACACCACACACGTAACAATACACACACACAGACACCACACACGTAACAATACACACACACAGACACCACACACGTAACAATACACACACACAGACACCACACACGTAACAATACACACACACAGACACCACACACGTAACAATACACACACACAGACACCACACACGTAACAATACACACACACAGACACTACACACGTAACAATACACACACACAGACACCACACACACACGTAACAATACACACACACAGACACCACACACGTAACAATACACACACACAGACACCACACACGTAACAATACACACACACAGACACCACACACACACGTAACAATACACACACACAGACACTACACACGTAACAATACACACACACAGACACCACACACACACGTAACAATACACACACACAGACACCACACACACACGTAACAATACACACACACAGACACCACACACGTAACAATACACACACACAGACACCACACACGTAACAATACACACACACAGACACTACACACGTAACAATACACACACACAGACACCACACACGTAACAATACACATACACAGACACCACACACGTAACAATACACACACACAGACACTACACACGTAACAATACACACACACAGACACCACACACGTAACAATACACACACACAGACACCACACACGTAACAATACACACACACAGACACCACACACGTAACAATACACACACACAGACACCACACACACACGTAACAATACACACACACAGACACCACACACGTAACAATACACACACACAGACACCACACACGTAACAATACACACACACAGACACCACACACACACGTAACAATACACACACACAGACACCACACACACACGTAACAATACACACACACAGACACTACACACGTAACAATACACACACACAGACACCACACACGTAACAATACACACACACAGACACTACACACGTAACAATACACACACACAGACACCACACACACACGTAACAATACACACACACAGACACCACACACGTAACAATACACACACACAGACACCACACACGTAACAATACACACACACAGACACCACACACGTAACAATACACACACACAGACACCACACACGTAACAATACACACACACAGACACCACACACGTAACAATACACACACACAGACACCACACACGTAACAATACACACACACAGACACCACACACACACGTAACAATACACACACACAGACACCACACACGTAACAATACACACACACAGACACCACACACACACGTAACAATACACACACACAGACACCACACACGTAACAATACACACACACAGACACCACACACACACGTAACAATACACACACACAGACACCACACACGTAACAATACACACACACAGACACCACACACACACGTAACAATACACACACACAGACACCACACACGTAACAATACACACACACAGACACTACACACGTAACAATACACACACACAGACACCACACACACACGTAACAATACACACACACAGACACTACACACGTAACAATACACACACACAGACACTACACACGTAACAATACACACACACAGACACCACACACGTAACAATACACACACACAGACACCACACACGTAACAATACACACACACAGACACCACACACACACGTAACAATACACACACACAGACACCACACACGTAACAATACACACACACAGACACTACACACGTAACAATACACACACACAGACACCACACACGTAACAATACACACACACAGACACCACACACGTAACAATACACACACACAGACACCACACACGTAACAATACACACACACAGACACCACACACGTAACAATACACACACACAGACACTACACACGTAACAATACACAAACACAGACACCACACACGTAACAATACACACACACAGACACCACACACACACGTAACAATACACACACACAGACACCAGACACGTAACAATACACACACACAGACACCACACACGTAACAATACACACACACAGACACCACACACGTAACAATACACACACACAGACACCACACACGTAACAATACACACACACAGACACCACACACGTAACAATACACACACACAGACACCACACACGTAACAATACACACACACAGACACCACACACGTAACAATACACACACACAGACACTACACACGTAACAATACACACACACAGACACCACACACGTAACAATACACACACACAGACACTACACACGTAACAATACACACACACAGACACCACACACACACGTAACAATACACACACACAGACACCACACACGTAACAATACACACACACAGACACCACACACGTAACAATACACACACACAGACACCACACACACACGTAACAATACACACACACAGACACCACACACGTAACAATACACACACACAGACACCACACACACACGTAACAATACACACACACAGACACCACACACGTAACAATACACACACACAGACACCACATACGTAACAATACACACACACAGACACCACACACGTAACAATACACACACACAGACACCACACACGTAACAATACACACACACAGACACCACACACGTAACAATACACACACACAGACACCACACACGTAACAATACACACACACAGACACCACACACGTAACAATACACACACACAGACACTACACACGTAACAATACACACACACAGACACCACACACGTAACAATACACACACACAGACACTACACACGTAACAATACACACACACAGACACTACACACGTAACAATACACACACACAGACACCACACACGTAACAATACACACACACGTAACAATACACACACACAGACACCACACACGTAACAATACACACACACAGACACTACACACACACGTAACAATACACACACACAGACACCACACACACACGTAACAATACACACACACAGACACCACACACGTAACAATACACACACACAGACACCACACACGTAACAATACACACACACAGACACCACACACACACGTAACAATACACACACACAGACACCACACACGTAACAATACACACACACAGACACCACACACACACGTAACAATACACACACACAGACACCACACACGTAACAATACACACACACAGACACCACACACACACGTAACAATACACACACACAGACACCACACACGTAACAATACACACACACAGACACCACACACGTAACAATACACACACACAGACACCACACACGTAACAATACACACACACAGACACCACACACGTAACAATACACACACACAGACACCACACACGTAACAATACACACACACAGACACCACACACGTAACAATACACACACACAGACACCAGACACGTAACAATACACACACACAGACACCACACACACACGTAACAATACACACACACAGACACCACACACACACGTAACAATACACACACACAGACACCACACACACACGTAACAATACACACACACAGACACCACACACACACGTAACAATACACACACACAGACACCACACACACACGTAACAATACACACACACAGACACCACACACACACGTAACAATACACACACACAGATGTAACACCCCATTTTTTTATATATGTTATTTAGGATGTGTTTTTTTAATGTATAGTAACTAACAGCACTCTCCTAAAATACCAGCATTTTTACTGGTAACTTACTTAGAAAATTGGTTGAGTAAGGGGTAGGGTCCCAATAGAGGGACGAGATATTTTCGTTGGCGGATCAATATTTGTGTTAAACATTAGGAATAATTGTATTCTATGTTGCTGAGGATAAAGATAATGTATTGGAACGTTAAGGATATTAGTTAATCATGAAATGTAACTAGGGAATACACCTGGGAGGGGGAAATTAGTGTTAATATAAAAATGTAGCTCATAGGGGACTAGTTTTTCACGAGTAGATGCCCCACAACTACGGAGACGAAGTGAGAAGGAAGTGAAGCAGTTGCTCACAATCAGTCTCTCTTCGTCTCCCTACTCTACTGGATTATTACTGCTACAAGTGACTAAAAGTGTTAATATTGAGGTAGAGTATGGTTATACATTTAATTGTTGTTATTAATGGAGTCTCTCTTCGTCTCCCGTGGTGAAAAGCATATAGCACAATTCCCTTGAATAGGTAGAACATTGGGTGTAGGAGAATAATGATGATAATTTGGGATTGCTGGCATAGTAGAAAAAAAAAACAGTATCATATTTGTTTCGGCCATATTTTTTTTTTATTGATAACTATTATATATATGTGTATATATATATTTTTTTTTTTTTTATGATTATTGGTGGGGAATGAAGTGAATTGTTTTATTTTTTAGTTTTTTTTTGCTTAGTGCTGTACCCTAGCGAGACGCGGGATTTGTCCCCGTCCTAGTGTCGGCAGGGAGTAGGATTTAGGGGGGGAGAAGTATATACATAAATGTTTTTTTTTTATAAGATACAATGAATGTAAATAATAAACTAGATTATAATTAGTGGAGTATTCCTTTACCGATACCGTGTACAATACTAATAGACTGTGTCACTACTTAGACATTTTTGACTTGATTTAAGACATTGATCGAACCCCCGTTAGAGTAATTCTGGGTTGCTTACACACGTGCCTGGGGTTCAGGCTACGTTACCCACCCAGTGTGTGATAACTTGGTTCCTGTGATCAACCTGTGGTCTGGTGGTGGCAGCGTTACTGACGAGGAACTGGACTTGCCTTTGTATGATTTTTTTTCTTTGGTATTCGCAAGGCAAGTTCAGTCCTCAGTCCTTTTTTTTTCCCAGACCGGGTTGATCAAGTATAGGATCGAGTATCATACACTGGTGTGTCATTTTTTTATTGTAAAAGGCCGTGCTTTTGTTTCCTCCTCCAGTAAAGTAAGGGGGATAAAAATCGGACCTCTACAATATATATATATATATATATATATATATATATATATATATATATATATATATATATATATATATATATATATATATATATATATATATATATATATGTGTGTGTGTGTCAAGACTCTTTTTGGATTTTCCCGCTTCTTCCCCAGGATGAGAGTTTAAACACAGAAGCTCTAAAAATTATATATATTTACAAATTGTACACAACATGAAATGGATTAATAATCACTTAACCCCCGAGAAAACACTCCTTATCACTGATTACCCTTCACTTAAGACCCCAGCTCGAACACAGCCCAGGTAAGGCACACAAGTGTCGATCACGCCTCTGGGAACAGCAGAAAGGCGATTACTCCTGGCGTCTACAGGATATCTGGATACAAGTGGAATGTCTCTGGCTCAATGGGGTGATGATGGATTCCTCTCCGACCCGGCCCTTGGCAAGAGGAGGACCCTTAAACAGAATTACAACAATGAAAACAATGCACTATGAATAACCGAGTTTACCCAAGTACCCTCACTTGAAACTTCCTTTTTTCAAATAAATGTAATTACAATATAATTACCAGATAATGTTCACCACCGTTAAACACATTCACAAAAAGAATAGCACACAAAATATATATATAAACTAACCTGGACCCAGAACAGTTTCTTACCTTAGTTCCCGTCGTTATGCTGGTAGTGAGTAGAGTGAAGTGAGATGGTTGGTTGTTGGATTTATGGCTATCAACCAGCGACATATAGTCAAAGGTCATTAAGCCAGTCTAATCCATTTTATTCTATCAATTTATATAAGGTCATAAAGTTTTGTTTCCCTCAGAAAACAGAGCAGTTTGTTTATAATATTCTTATCATCTGATAGTAAATTACTGATGGTGAAAGCAAGTCTTTTAAGTTGTAAATATTGCTTTAATTTACTTCTTTGTTTATCGTATTTCTTACAATAAATAAGCAAATGTGCTAGTGACATTACTGTGGTGCATACTGTGCACTCTGGAGGAAAAGTTCTATCAATATATGGTTCCAAGTGTGTGAGTCTGGTGGAGTTGACCCTAAGACTGGCCACCACCACTTCATCCCTACGGCTACGCCATGATGACGTGGCCCAGGGTTCAATCACTGCTTTGAACTTGTTATTGATGTCTAGTCTGGTCCACTGCCTTTGCCACAGGAGATGAATTTTAGATTTAATGAGAGAGACAAAACACCTGAGATCCGTACGGACTATGCTAAGGTCCAGATCAACAGTTGACCCTGCTAATTTATCAGCTTGTTCATTACCATAGATACCATAATGTGATGGTACCCATATTAACTTGATCAATTTATTGGCACTAAATAGCTTACTAATGATATTACCCTGTATTTCATTGTTAGTTGTATTCAAAGATTTAATAGCTTTAAGTGAACTTAATGAATCAGTAAATATGACTATCCTATCGTGGGTCGTCGATAGGGCAAAATCCAAAGCTTTATCTATAGCAAATAATTCAGCAAGAAAAATAGATGTATGATTCGGCAGTCTGAATCTTAACTGACATTCATGCGACCATACACCCGCACCCACACATTCATCCGTCTTGGACCCGTCGGTATACAGTTGGAAATAAGAAAGATGTTTGACAATTATCTCACGAAACCTCTGGTGTACCTCCACCTCCGGCACCTGGGATTTAACCCCTGGTAACCAGGATTCCACACAAATATAAGGGGGTGTTACCCAGGGTGCAATATTTACTATAACCAGGGAATCGATTGTTGATAATTCTATACCGACACACTCTATGAGGTCGTGGAGTCTTGCTCTGAGGGACCTAACGCCAGTGCCCTCCGGGGCCGTGCGTCCCCTAGGCGGATAACTTGGCCCTTCCAGGGGCCTATCGCCATGGCCCCCCGGCTGCGGGCGCAAAAAGGCACCACCGGGAGGATGACTCGGCTCCCCGGGAATACAAACAGCGGGCCTGGTGTCCCTTGGCCTAACGCCAGTGCCCCCTAGGGCGCAGGGGTTCCCGGACGGATGACTCGGTCCCTCTGCCAGGGGCCTAACGCCATGGCCCCCCGGGTGCGGTTGCCGCAGCAAGGCATTACCGGGAGGATGACTCGGCACCCTGGCTTTCTTAGCGAAGTATGTTAACATTAGTTGGTCTCGTCTTAGACGGAGGGGAGGCACTTGTGACTCCACCTCTAGACGTTCGATTCGAGTGCAACGTAGGGCTCCAAGACACACACGCAAACAAGCATTCTGCACAACATCCAAACCTATCAACACAGACTCAGATGCCGAACCATACACTATGGACCCATAATCTACTCTAGATCTGATCAGGGATTTATTTAGCATTAACAAAGACTTCCTATCTGCTCCCCATTTTGTACCAGAAATGCATTTAAGTAAATTAAGTGCTTTTAAACATTTAGTTTTTAACTGACTGACATGGCAAGTCCATGTCAGTCGACTGTCAAAAATCAGTCCAAGAAATCTAGTTGAATTTTGAATAGGTAGGGGGTTTCCACCCATGGTCAACCGAACGTCTGTTTTTTTCCTATGAGTGAAAATAACCCCTACACTTTTTCTAATTGAAAACTTAAAACCCCACTGGAGGCCCCAATTATGGATCGAATCCAGTGCCGATTGAATTCGAGTTGCCGAAAACTGTGCACTATGGCTGGAGTGCCATATTGCACAGTCATCAGCATACAGTGAGTATTTAAGATTTCGAGGAGGAGCTGGTAGAATGTCATTAATCATACATAGAAATAAGGTCGGAGACAGAACACTTCCCTGGGGGACCCCGTTTGCCTGGACAAAAGTGTCCGAGAAAGTGACTGTATCCGAAAAAAGCTTGACAGAGAAAGTTCTGTCAGACATGAAGTTCTTAACAAAAAAGGGCAGATTACCGCGTAATCCCATCGCATGTAGTTTCCTGAGGAGGCCATGTCGCCAGGTCATGTCATAGGCTTTTTCTATGTCTAAAAATACTGCAACTAAAAACTGTTTTTTGGCAAATGCCTCTTGAATGTGAGATTCCAGGCTTACTAATTGATCGAGCGTCTGGCGACCTTTGCGGAAGCCACACTGCTCGTCAACCAGCAAGTTCCTGGAATTTAAAAAATGCAATAGCCTACGATTAACAATTCGTTCCATGACCTTGCATAAACAACTTGTGAGAGCAATAGGGCGATACGATGAAGTCGATCTGGGGTCCCCCCCTCCTTTCGGTATGGGAATGATATGTGCAAAGTAAACCATGAAAACCCTGACTGGCTTTTTATAGGCTAAAGTGTTGCCCACACTCTCATACAGAAAACACATAATAACAATTATCACAATATCCTAAAGCTAATAAATAACAAAATGGTACTAATGAAATATATACATACATACATACATGAAATACAAATCAAATACATTATTATAATATTATATAGTTACAAAATATCTAACGTTTGGCTGTGCAGTTATAATCTTAATCCAAGTTTCGAGACAGATGAGTTGGATCGAATGAATGTGGAGCACTTGTCAAGAGTGTCAAGTCAATAATAATAATTCCTACGTAACAATATATATATTAATGGAAACCATAAAAAGATAAATAACAGTAATTATATAAAAGGTGTTTCATGTTGTTAATTTCAGTAATGAATTTTCTACACACATATATATATATATATATATATATATATATATATATATATATATATATATATATATATATATATATATATATATATATATATATATATATATATATATATATATATATATATAATTGTAGCGAAATGTCTTTCCGAGTGGACGAGGCCTAACGGCACAGTTTAATAAATTGAAAACGAGACGGGAAAGCATAAAAGATGACAAGGAGAACAAACTACTCTGAAAGCTGTCAGTCTTGTATTAGATATAGCCCTAAGTCCAATTATATAGAGACTAAGAGGTAAAGGATATGAAAGAGAGAGAGAGAGAGAGTAGGGCAGAGATAACATGGGGGTGGAAGCGAAGGAAGTGCATTTGCACTCTGTACAAGAATTACAAAAGCCTCGTCTGCAAGGCTATTCCCAGCTCGTGGGAAAAGAAATAACATGAATTACGCCTGTTAAACTTGTAATAATAGGTATTATCACCAAACTTCAGTTTCCATCCTTGCATACCGAATACATTAAAGAGGCCTGATGATTGATAGTTCATGGTGTCGTCACTTCGATTATTTAATATCCTCAGTTCTTATGTAATTATTCCTCAAGTGTTAACGAAGTTATTAAGTTAGAGAATGTTGTTCACAAATATCAGATTGCTGAGTTTGATACCGGCACAAGGAAAATGGCTCTGATACCTATTATATCAATATTATCATGGCATCTATAAACTAGCCAAACGTGCATGAAATATGTTCCCATATCATGATATCCTCCATTTATCATCTTAATAGTAAATCAGCAACTGATTTATCGAGCAATACTGTACAATGTAACATTCTACACCATGAAATATAGGAAATGAATACATCAGGAATCACTTGGTGTCTATGTTACATCCGCATCAACACAAAATTACTCACATACACATTATTGTTTCATTGTCATTCGTTTCGCTTATCATACAAGCCTGCCAACCACCATATCCATCTCTCTCTCACTAGTGAGTGCTTCAGATGTGTATCTTTGACCGAAGTGTGTGGTTCACGACTGGGAGAGGGAACGCTGACAACACTGCAGGGGCCCTCGCGGCAGTGGAGCCGGCTGTACGTGCAAATGCATCCCTATATTCTCATGACTATGTGTGTGTGTGTGTGTGTTTGTGTGTGTGTGTGTGTGTAACATAGGCCTATGTGTGTGCATTCGTATATTCTCATGACTAATAATAATAATAATAATAATAATAATAAACGGTTTATTAAAGTTGCAGCAATATGGATGAAAATACACAGCATATTATTATAAGGTTGATGATTGATGGGAATGGTTTTACATATACGACAATGAAAGATGTTAATATGATGCTGAGATAAATATAGAAATAGTATAAAGTCATACGCCTCCTCCCTTCGTCCTAAATTGGTTGCAGCATCCTTTCAACCCTCTCAAGAGGCAGCAGCTTTATGTTCTAGTCAGAATGTTTCTAAGGTTACACTACATAATAGTTTCTCTGTCTTGGAAACTTTATCAGACACTCATTCTGGTGACCCTTCAACTGATGACAATTCTCAGACTTTAGCTAAAGGTGTCCATGTGGTAGAGGTTCACGCTGCCACACGCTCTTCAAAAAGGAAACTTAAGTCACCTAAACGGTCACAGAGACGTCTTCATGGTTCTTCTGAGGCACTTGACTCAATAGATGTTCCTCCTTATAAGGCAACCATCTCTGAGGACTCATCCATAGTTTCCTCTCAATGTCCCCAGAAGCGTTCTCGTGGCTCTGATGAATCTCTTGATTCAACAGAAGTTCCTCCTCGCAAGCTTCCTTCAGGACCATCAGAGGAGCGTGAAGTTAATGTGGATGCCACTGATGTCGCGACTTCAAAATATTATGTTTCTTTTTTGTTTGAGTAGCGAAGTGATTCTACCACCTGTATTATGGATGTTTATGTATCTGTCTGTGTCAGTGATAGCACTGCTGTTCAGGACAATACCAATGTAATTGTTTCAAAGAATATCCCTTCATCTTTTTCTAACATATAAGATGCTTCAGGGATTCGTCTACGGGTCCTAATTACTGCCCCAAGTACTACTCCTCGGGTTCGCTCTTCATTTAGTGGCCTAGGATTAGACAAAACTTATCGCTTGAGTAAACCATCAGGTCGAGGTGGTAGTGGGAAGTACCTCGATGAGGCTTCCCCAAAAATCAGTACTAAAGTAACACTGTTTAAGGTCCTTCAGCAGAACTGCAATGGCTTGCTTGCTTCTTGGGAGGAACTGCGCATTCTTCTCTCTAGCTTCTCTCCTACATGTGTTTCTCTCCAAGAGACAATGCTTGGGAACTACATTCCTTCCAGTCCTCCAGCATACTCTGCATTTTATTCCAATCAAGAGACCTTAAGTGGGGAACACAAGTCAAACGTTTGTCAAATAGGAGACCAAAAAAGCGAGTCTCCTCGACACAATGTATCCGATGACCATACATGAATAAGTCCGGATCAGGGTGGAAGCCTCGGATGTGGCAGCAAAACATAGCATCTGTCTTGGCAGGAGAAAATCGAAACCCATGAGAACCAGTCCAACGTGACACTCTGTCAAGGGCAAGCTGCATGCGTCGCTCCGCCACTGACATACGAGAGGCAGCAAACCAGACTGCTAGGTCATCAACGTACAGCTCCGGACTGATCAATGGTCCACACTTCTTCCACCCTTGCCTTGGTGTGGGCCTCAACGGATATGGTATCACTGACAGGTGGAGGGGGGAGGGGAGAAATGTGGGCGGAGTTATATAGGGGGGGTAGCGTTACCAATGTTGAGCCATCCAGAAATTTGAATCCCGAACCACTTGTGATCATGGATGTGAACCACTCACTTGAAGGTGGTAGGAGAGGAGGGGTTGGGTTGGAGAGAGGGGGTAAAGCTTCACCAGTGATCGAGATGGAGAGAATTATTGGATCAAGTAGCTAAATGTTTTCTTCTGTAATCTAAATCCAACTCTGATGCTGCATTCCATGGGATATTCTTTATTATTTGAAATGAATCCAGATTTTACCTAATATAATTAACACGACACCAGTTTTTGATGACTAATATATCAAGCGATGCACCACCTACCCAGTGTTAAGTTACATTTCAAGTAAATCCTTTATTTTTATCCTGTATCATTTATGACATTTTCTAAGAAACGTCTATTGTGTAACTGGTTACCAAAGGATAATAGTTATAGTGTAAGATGTTAATTACCCAATAACTACTCCATCTGTTCTTCCTCACCCCGTCCTCCCTTATTCAATTCACTGTTTCCTCTCCCTCCATCCCACCATTCCTTTACTCTCCATCTTACCACCACCACTACCATCATTCTGTGTGTTGCTGCATAATCTGTTAATGCGCAAACACGACCACAATAGAAATAAAAGTGATATTTGGTATGCAAATACAATCCGTTATATATGACGAATATATTTATTACCTTTATTTATTTATCTGAGGTCAACATCTAGGCCAGCCATTCAGACGCCCAGTGTTAGTGAACCAATCACAAGATTTAGAGGATATTGTGTCACAACTATTGTTATTACTAATTAAAACAGGGAAAAATTGAAATCAGACATTTATTGGTTATTGTTTACATCTCCACAAGTCCTCGTCACGAAGCATTCAAACCCATAATCCAACTGGGTCTGTAGGCACCACACTGTAATTATAATAACCACAATTATAATAACTGTTAACTTATTATAACCTGAAGTTTATACTTCGACCTCACGTTTGCATTAAGCATGTGTAATGTTTGTTTTGTTTTCTTCTTATTATTATAAGCACCTATATATGTATTGCTTTAGACCCTTAGCCACGATGATATACAGTATATACACTATTATACACTTCTATGAACATATTAAGGCATGAAATACAGTAGATTACATATTTCATTTTATTACTCATCAATTTGTTGCTAGTATCGTGTCCAACCACCCTCCTTCTTAATGACAGCCTGCAGTCGCTCGGGCATTGAGGCACCATGCCTCCTCACTGTATAATATATATGGTTTTCCCCGAAAAATCTCCCACTACATGTGTTCTGGTGTGACGTAACAAATCTGCTGTGGTTCTCTGTCGTTCTGGCTCCCACGTGTTAACGATAGAACCTCATAGATTTTCTATAGGGTTCATATCGCAGTCTTAAATAGACAAATCTATCACCTGCAAATAATCATGAGCAGTAAACCATTCTTGAACTTTCCTCGCCATATGGATAGGGCATCGGTCGTGTATAGGACAGATAAGGGTGAGTAGTTGAAAAGATATTAAAAACATTTAGAATATGTGCTTCATTATATTGCATTTGATCGATCTATTAAATAAAGACACTGTCTGTTGTTCACCCCCGTAGAGAGATACTGATTATAATTATTATCCTTTGGATATTAAGCAACAAATAACGGAGCCGAGACAATTAATTTTCTGTCTTCAGCTTTACCTGTATTCTTTTCACCCCTCATGCTGGCAGTCCCCCTCTTTATCACCTCTTCTCGCCGTAAAATAAATAAATTTCTACCTATATTTTTCAAGTAACTGGCAACCTCACACAACCTCCTCTCACCTGTCTTCTCTCTCTCTCACGTCCCCTTCCTTCCTTGCCTTTTGTAGTATTTTTTATCTTTTGTTTCTCATATTTTTAACCTTCTTATTCGTTCTTTGAAAGTTTTAATGACATAAGCTTTTCTCTCTTATCACCCATAACCAAATTATTAAGTAAAAATTTACCGATAATCCACTGTTTTTATTAAACCTGGAGAATCAAAGGTGACAAACATATATATTCTCTTTGTCGGGAGAATAATATGTAACAGTTCTGGCTCAAAATACATTGGTTTGCAAGATTGCCAACATTAATAATTAAGTCTTGTGGGTGATAACTAGACGTAATATATAGGCCTATAGGCCGCATCTAAATTCATAATTTTAAACACTAAGAAGAATGGAAGACAAATATGTAATGCTTTATAGAAATGGAACTGGAATTTGTATTTCTGTATATTGTATTTTACTTTAATGTTGTCACTATTAAGAGTTTTATTATATAAATATTGTGGAATACAAGGTGCAATAATATCTTTATAAAGTTAGTATTAAAAGTAATAGTAAAAGTAAAAGTAATGCTGATGGTAGTCTTCTATTGAATTAATCCTTTATATTATTGTGTGCACATAAATACTCGTCATTAGAAATTTGTAGGGTTATGAAGGCTGACGTCTCAAAGGTTGTCACCACTGATTATCATATGTTTCACAAATAGTAACTAGCTTTATTCTGCTTTGTCTACGTGTTAATGATTTCCTTGTTATGGCCAGAAATTTACTTGTAATCCAATAATACACTATATGTAACGTAGAACAAGTTATTTTCCCCCCCGTGTGTTAGGTTGGTAAGCCTGCGAAAGCTACAAGATGTGGGATTGGTGTGTGTGTGTGTGTGTGTGTGTGTGTGTAAAGGGAACTGTGGTTCACATGACTCGAACCTTCACTTCACCAGAAATAAGCCTATATTCTGCAGGAGAGATTCGATTGTCTCATTCCGTTCCACAGAATATTATTCTTTTCACATATAATATATGGATAATTGTGGTTCTCATAATTTTGTTTAATATATTCATTATTGTTGAAACACATTTACCATTGAGTATAGCCATTTCATTACATATGTCCAAGTTTTATAGTCACCCATCCTATCTGATGTCATTACAGTTCTGCTGATATCGAACAATACTTAATTAGCCTACAGATGAGAGTAGAAAATAATAATATTATGATGACAATGATAAAATTCAATACTTAATTATATAAGTTTGTTAATGTGAACTCCATCTCCATTAGTTCCTTCGCCCAAAGTCAACCATAAATCTACAAGAAAACGTCTCTACAGCCACGGTTATTGGCGTCTCTCTTGTTCTCTCTTCCTCCACCAGCCCCTCCATACCCCCCCCCCCCCTTCTTTCTCTCTCATTTCATATATATATATATATATATATATATATATATATATATATATATATATATATATATATATATATATATATATATATATATATATATATATATATATATATATATATATATATATATATATATATATATATATATTCTACATAACTATTATCATATCCTTTTGCTTGCATAAATTTGAAGGACAATGGGTGATAAGAGAGAAAGGCCTATGTCATTAAAACTTTCAAAGAACGAATGAGAAGGTTAAAAATATGAGAAACAAAAGATAAAAAATACTACAGAAGGCAAGGAAGGAAGGGGACGTGAGAGAGAGAGAAGACAGGTGAGAGGAGGTTGTGTGAGGTTCCCAGTTACTTGAAAAATATAGGTAGAAATTTATTTATTTTACGGCGAGAAGAGGTGATAAAGAGGGGGACTGCCAGCATGAGGGGTGAAAAGAATACAGGTAAAGCTGAAGACAGAAAATTAATTGTCTCGGCTCCGTTATTTGTTGCTTAATATCCAAAGGATAATAATTATAATCAGTATCTCTCTACGGGGGTGAACAACAGACAGTGTCTTTGTTTAATAAATCGATCAAATGCAATATAATGAAGCACATATTCTAAATGTTTTTAATATCTTTTCAACTACTCACCCTTATCTGTCCTATACACGACCGATGTCCTATCCATATGGCGAGGAAAGTTCAAGAATGGTTTACTGCTCATGATTATTTGCAGGTGATAGATTTGTCTATTTAAGACTGCGATATGAACCCTATAGAAAATCTATGAGGTTCTATCGTTAACACGTGGGAGCCAGAACGACAGAGAACCACAGCAGATTTGTTACGTCACACCAGAACACATGTAGTGGGAGATTTTTCGGGGAAAACCATATATATTATACAGTGAGGAGGCATGGTGCCTCAATGCCCGAGCGACTGCAGGCTGTCATTGAGAAGGAGGGTGGTTGAACACGATACTAGCAACAAATTGATGAGTAATAAAATGAAATATGTAATCTACTGTATTTCATGCCTTAATATGTTCATAGAAGTGTATAATAGTGTATATACTGTATATCATCGTGGCTAAGGGTCTAAAGCAATACATATATCGGTGCTTATAATAATAAGAAGAAAACAAAACAAACATTACACATGCTTAATGCAAACGTGAGGTCGAAGTATAAACTTCAGGTTATAATAAGTTAACAGTTATTATAATTGTGGTTATTATAATTACAGTGTGGTGCCTACAGACCCAGTTGGATTATGGGTTTGAATGCTTCGTGACGAGGACTTGTGGAGATGTAAACAATAACCAATAAATGTCTGATTTCAATTTTTCCCTGTTTTAATTAGTAATAACAATAGTTGTGACACAATATCCTCTAAATGTTGTGATTGGTTCACTAACACTGGGCATCTGAATGGCTGGCCTAGATGTTGACCTCAGATAAATAAATAAAGGTAATAAATATATTCGTCATATATAACGGATTGTATTTGCATACCAAATATCACTTTTATTTCTATTTTGGTCGTGTTTGCGCATTAACAGATTATGCAGCAACACACAGAATGATGGTAGTGGTGGTGGTAAGATGGAGAGCAAGGAATGGTGGGATGGAGGGAGAGGAAACAGTGAATTGAATAAGGGAGGACGGGGTGAGGAAGAACAGATGGAGTAGTTATTAGGTAATTAACATCTTACACTATAACTATTATCCTTTGGTAACCAGTTACACAATAGACGTTTCTTAGAAAATGTCATGAATGATACAGGATAAAAATAAAGGATTTACTTGAAATGTAACTTAACACTGGGTAGGTGGTGCATCGCTTGATATATTAGTCATCAAAAACTGGTGTTGTGTTAATTATATTAGGTAAAATCTGGATTCATTTCAAATAATAAAGAATATCCCATGGAATGCAGCATCAGAGTTGGATTTAGATTACAGAAGAAAACATTTAGTTACTTGATCCAATAATTCTCTCCATCTCGATCACTGGTGAAGCTTTACCCCCTCTCTCCAACCCAACCCCTCCTCTCCTACCACCTTCAAGTGAGTGGTTCACATCCATGATCACAAGTGGTTCGGGATTCAAATTTCTGGATGGCTCAACATTGGTAACGCTACCCCCCCTATATAACTCCGCCCACATTTCTCCCCTCCCCCCTCCACCTGTCAGTGATACCATATCCGTTGAGGCCCACACCAAGGCAAGGGTGGAAGAAGTGTGGACCATTGATCAGTCCGGAGCTGTACATCGAGTTGGCTATACCGTCCGGAAGGGATGATGAGGCAATGGCATTAATTGCTACTGCAAACAATGTGACACTGAGGACACTTCCCTGAGGGACGCCCTCCTCCTATGCAACAGATGCTGAGAGGGTTGTACCAACCTTCACAGAAAACTGTGACACTGAGGAACTCCTTAAGAAAGCACGGAAGGCGACCCCGCAGGCCATATACATGGAGTTGCTGTAGGATGCCAAATTGCCATGTAGTGTTATACGCTTTCTCTAAATCAAAGATATCGTGAAATGGCCTCACATGCAGCAGCTTCCAACCTGACCAGAGAGTCTGTGGTGGAATGGTGTTTACGAAAGCCAGACTGGGACAAATCTATTCTATCTATGTCACAACATTGCAAGGAAACGTTTCCTTGAAGGTAAAGTTAAAAAAAAAACAGATGATCAAAACAACCAGAAAATCATTTCATGAAAACTTTTTAGAAGTTGTACCTCTCCTCAAGAAACTCGATGTTCAAATAGTTTTTAAATACGACAACACAGTTAAAAGAACACTCATCAAGAACAGCCCTGCAAGTAACTCAGGTGTTGTAAACAAGATTCCATGTAACATATGTAATAAATTCTATATAGGACAGACAGGGAAAGACTTAAATAAAAGTATAACACAACATAAGTATAGTGTTAGGACAGCTCAGACAAGTAGTGGTTTATTTCAACACAAAGACACTTATGACCATCACATTAACTGGCGAGATGCCAAAGTTCTAGCTAAATCGTCAAACCTTCTTGAAAGAAATGTAATTGAGTCATGTCTAATCTCAGGCACATATAAAGATAATGTTAATATGAGTTATGGCCATTTCAAATGTGATAAATTATTAACCGAATTGGTGATGAAGCAGTCCATACCATGTCCCTCCATTCGATCATTAATATTAACAATAATAATGATGATGATAATGATTCTAGGAGAGAGAGAGAGAGAGAGAGAGAGAGAGAGAGAGAGAGAGAGAGAGAGAGAGAGAGAGAGAGAGAGAGATTAGCAGAGAGTATTAATTGCTACTCAGGTCACGGAGTTTGACAGATACAGGAGCGACGTTGTTACAATCTACATGTCTGCCACAGTTATATTTTAATAATATGGTTATTGTATGTGTGTGTTTATGTATATATACTGTATGTGTATGTATGTATATGTATGTGTGTGTGTGTATATGTATATGCATATATATGTGTATGTACTGTATATGTGATTATTGTATGTACTGTATATACGGTTATTGTCTATATATATATGTGCGTATATGAATATGTGTGTCTATATATATATGTGTATGTATGTGTACAATTTATATATATGTGTGTGTGACTGTATTTGTGTGTGTATGTATATTTGTGTGTGTGTGACTGTGTTTGTGTGTGTGTTTAAGAGTGAGTGAGTGACTGTGTGTGTGTGTGTGTGTATGCAACCTAAACCCAGGATTCAATGCATGGCCACACCTATAATGCAATGTAAGCCTATTAACATGCCTGATTTCATAATAAGTCTTTGGTTAATGTCCACCCAACTTCACTTATTCACAATTCAGTATCATTCCCCCCCCCCCCCCCCAAGCATCACACAGAGAGGGAGAGAGAGAGAGATCCCTCCTCCCATAGACCTCTTCAGTCACCCCCTCTCCTCTAGCACCCACCTCCATGACCCTACCCCTACCCGCCGTACAAAGCCCATATCCCCGCCAGTATCACACAAAGAGAGAGAGAGTGGGGTAGGTCCATCAATTACATCATCAGATGGATACACCAAGTTTACTCTGTCTTTAAGTTTTACCAAGGATAGAATATGTTTATCAGTCTTGTCTGAGTTTAGGGCAACAATGTATGGTTCACAATACAAGGACTTCATTAACTTATATATATCAAATCCTGCTATATTTAAAACTATCTTATTTGTACACTTTGAGAGGTGAGACTAACTTGGAATATACATGTATTCCTCTGGCTCTATATTAACAGAATCAGATAATATCCTACTTTTCAGAACAGAGTCATTGATTACCTAAAGAGAAACATTATTTTTAATATTTCTAACACACTTGCTTGACACACTTAAAATTGGAACAGAATCCAATGGTATGCATTTCCTTGGAATAATAGGCATGACCAAGTAACCGATCATCCTAAATAGGGAAGCAAAATGAATAATGCAGTATTTAATGATGCATGTAATGCCAATTACAGTTACACTGAGAAGGATGCCAACTCTTATACTGTAAATGTCATGAAGTCGGAAAAAGAAAAATAACTGAATTATTGTTGTATATTTAAAACCATGACATTTTCAACCTTAGTGATGGGTCTCACAAACGTAATCCCTTAATGAACTTGCTAATTGATAAATGAGTCCCTCCCTAAGTAACACACAAACACAGCCGTTTATTAATTTGTTTGGTGACCCTCCCTCACACGTGAACATATTTTACCACACCCAAATTATTGTACACACACATACACAAGCACGCGCACGCACACACACAGACACACACATGACATACTTTGATAACTGCATAAAAAGGAATTGCTTTACTGTATAATATGTTATTTCTTCACTCTGTCCTGACCACTGAAGATAGTGGTAATGTCCACCCAAACTGTTTAGTAACAATGTATTTCATTGTATGTAGAGTGTAGGAATTATTCACCTTTTGGGTGACATAGGTCAGGGTGAGATTAATAATTAAGGAGCGGTTGGTGAGTTTCTTGCCCACACCTATATGGTGGACCTAACCTCACTTTTCTGGCCGCGGGCAGTCCATGGAGGTAGAATTTTTTACCTCCATGATGCAGTCCAACACCTGAGACGTTCATTCATAAATCCATACTCGTAAATACTTTAAGTATTACATACTTTATGTCAGATATGTACTATTGAGCATTGTTTTAAAAGTTTTCTATATAATTAATTATATATCGTTATGTGTATATGTATATATATATGTATGGATGTGTATGTGTATGTGTGTATGTATATGTATGTATATGTGATTATTGTATGTACAGTCTCCTCCACTCCCGCTTTCACCAGTTTATTTATTGAGGAGTTAAATATGTTATTATTGACAGTGCTCCCTGGTATAATAATGTGGTTGATTGTGCAAAAAAGGAGAAAAAAAGGAAAGAACGACAGTGGCGTAGGAAAAAAAACAGAATTATCTCGACTGGAATACATTAGTGCCCGAAATAATCAGAAAAAAGTTATTATTGCGAGAAAACGTGAGTACTACTAGAACAAAACTGAGCAAGCGGCTGATAATATTAATAAGTTATATAAAATCCTAGACAACATAACTGGAAGGAAGAAACGGGATAGGTTGCCTGAAGATTTTTCGGATCAAGAGCTTGCAAACGATTTTATGCGACACTTTAATGCTAAGATAAATGGTATCATTAGAAGTTTTAGAGATGTTTCACAAGCTGGTTTGGTGCTGGAGGCTCCAGTTCCAGAGTACAGACTGACATCATTTACACTCATAACTTTAGTGACTCTGAAATCGATAATAAAAAGAGCAAAGTCAACGTATTGTGCTAATAATCCATTGCCTATTGGTGAGATGTTGCATAGTGATAAAATGAACTTACTAATCGAAATCAGGGTTGACCTTGTGAACATCAGCATTGTTACTCATACTTTTCCTGACATGTAGAAGAGGGCCATTGTGAAGCTGATACTTAAGGGTACACAGGATCCGCAGTGGTTGACTTCATTTCGTCCAGTATCGAACTTAATATTTCTTTCAAAGATCATGGTAAATGTAATTCTTGAACAACTAAGTGAACACTTACAATTAGTTTAGGCCTTACCGGATAATCAATCAGCATACCGACGACTGTATTCCACTGAAACGGCACTGAGCTCGATAGTAAAGGATATACATTGTTTGATGGATGAAGGGAAGTGCGGGATTCTCATACTACTAGACTTAAGTGTGGCTTTTGATACTGTTGTGCAAGATATCTTGTTGCACGATTGTGAAATAATAGGTATAGAGAGAGAGGCACTAGCTTATCTAGAGAGTTATCTCAAAAACCGTACTTATTGTGTACATATTGGTAGATGCCATTCTGATGTGAAGACACTGGAGAGGGGAGTGCCACAAAGGAGTGTGTTTCGTCCTGTCCTGTTTAGTATATACACAATTCAATTGTCTCACCTGCTTTCCAAACATGGAGCTGCTTTTAAATTGTTTGCCGACGACACACAGTTTTATTTTTCATTAAGGGGAGTGGAGGATGCTGAAGTCAGATTACCAGCTATAATGGTTGACATTAGGCGCTGGATGCACTGCAAGAAATTAAAACTTAATGAGAGCAAGACCGAGTGTTTGGTTATCTGTAGAAACTTTGATATCAACAGGTATGACGTTCACCATTTACACGTGAATGGTACGGTCATGAATATAAGTGACTGTGTGAGGGACTTAGGTATGGTAATCTATCATTCAAGTCTCAAATTCAACACACAGTATGCATGGCAAATTACTATATCAAAAACCTATCCTTTGTGAAGAAGTATCTTGATGAAAATCAAATGCTGATGTTCATCCACAACCATGTCATCAGCAGGTTAGATTACTGTAACTCTCTATATTATGGTGTGCCTAACTATCAATTAAGAAAACTACAACTTGTAATGAATCGGGCGGCTTGATTGATAAAAGGACTCTCTCGCCGAGACAGGATTACTCCAGCTCTTATTGATCTACACTGGTTGCCGATCAAAGCAAGAATAGTTTTCAAGAGATGTGTTATAGTGTATCAGGCTCTGAAATCAGGGAGGCCTAGATACATAAGGGAATTGCTTAATGACTTTCGTGTTGATGCCAATGTGACCTTGTGACATAGTGCAGAAGAATATAGACTTGAAGAGCCGAGGTTCAATACTGAAACTGGACGTAAGGCTTTTAGCAGAAATGTTCCCTGCCTATATAATATGCTACCACTTATTGTCAAGAAAAGATTGAACACATTCCTGCCTAGTCAGTGCTATGACCTGAAAAACAGGACTGTGAAAGAACCCTATAGATGTTGAAAATAAGATTTAGGGTGGGAGTACGGAGCGTCTACACAGATGGAGTACTCCCATGAAGAACTACAATCAAGTAAATCAAGTAAGTAAATTTATATATATGTGAATATAGGCACATGTGTATATGTGTATATGATATGTGTAAGCTATATATACTCGGAAACTCCGAAAATTAAGGCTCCACTTACCATAGGAGTCCGCTGTCTAAGCTAAGTACTGTATACCTGTATATAGGATAATTCTGGCCAGTTGTTGTACTAGTAAGGTTGTACAAACTTGGGTTGGCGTTACGAGGCAGGACATATGCCACATCATAAATAACTGGGCTATACTAATAAGTGTGACATTTATAAAATGCTACACAAAAGACGTAAACACATTCCAATACCATCTTAATTTCAACTGCAATATGCAGGATAGAACAGTAAGCTTAAATTCAAGTTGTAACTGACAGACACTGTCGCCCGTAGTTTTAAAAAAATTGAGCTTCCTTACTGGAGCTTTATGAATTTTCCAAACTACTCCAGGCAACAGATTCCCAATTAGAAATACGGAAGGGTTCTGTTGCCTGGATTAGTTTGGAGGGTTCAGAGCTCCAGTAAGGTCCCTCAAATATTTTAAAACTACGGGCCTCTCTCTCTTTGTGTGTGTGTGTGCTTCTGGGAGGAGAGAGTTGGTGGGAGATTCGTGTATAATGACATTTCTCTCTCTCTCTGTTTCTGGGTGGGGGGAATGGGTGGTGAGGTCTTGGTGTGGGGGAGGTTGGAGGGGAGTGATTTTTATTGGGTATGGGAGTATAGTAAATACATGTTACTGATGATATCCTTGTTGTATCACCAATATTATATCTGTGTGTAAATATGAAGAATAGAAAGGAAAATATAGTTACGTTTCATAGATCTCATATATTATTAAATAATATATACAGGATTATAATTATATATAATAATTCCTTTAGCATAAACTTAGTATAATTAGGATATTGTCTGCAATAAAATTGCTCAACGTAGCATAATTTTGTCATAGCCCTAGCATAATTTTGCTATTCGGATATAATATGGCAACAGTGACTAACTTTCCCGCCGGAATCCCTGAACTCACCGTGTTATTGTTTTGGTCCGTGTTTTATCCAGAATTCTCCAGTATCTCCACTCTCCAGCCAATATTAACTGTATTTAATAATACAGTATTATATAAGGATAACTGTGATGTGAGTATTGTGAGCTAAAGTTATTTTCTTAGACCTATAGTGATACTGAATGATATAGGCAGATTTCCATGTTCGTTTTGTGATTATGAAACCAGGCATTGTATTATTAATTTGTATATATAATTAACTACATGTTTGCTTATTCACATTAAAGTACATTTGGAGACGTGCTTGGAAACTTTATTCTAATGTTAAATATTGGATTTTTTCATATTAAATGCAAACACCCAGTTTTTCACAATATATCGGTTAATGATTACAATACGTAATGATGATACAGTGCCTAATGAAGTAGGGGACAGGCTTGGGGGGTGGTTAGGGGGGTGCGGGAATAGGTGACAGGCTTTCTACCCACCCCAAGCCTGTCCCTTCACCCCCAAGCCTGTCCCCTACTCCCCTACCTAATGATAATACAGTGCTTAATGAAGTAGTTAGGCCTCCTGTAAATGAAACAAAATCCATTGCCAGTATTGGATGTTGAGAAAATTGTAGGTAAAATGTTACTTGCATTTCGAGAAGAACAAAAAATTCCAACCATTTCATGTGCTTATGCAGCAGAAAAAATGCAGGAACTACCGGTAATTAACGTAGGCCAATTACAGTCAGTGTGTGTTGATAAAATTAAGTAAATACTTACTAATGAAGGATTATTGCCTGAGGTTATTGGTAATGTTATTAATTTGTTCTCTAGTTTCTGATGGGCACATCAAATTGGAGACAGTTAATGAAAGAATTTTCAGTTTCCCTTTTGCAGATAATTACAAAATAAATAAACCACAGCCATTTAGTAATACTCTTGCAAATTTGAAGGTCAAACTTACAGCTGCTGAGGCCTGGTGCTTAATCCGGCTGTTACCATTAATGATTGGTGATAATATTCCACCTAACAATTCTTCATGGAATATTCTCTTGGACCTATCAGATGTTGTAGAATTAATCTTTGCTCATGAATTTTCAAATACTGATATATATATATACCGGTATACAAGAGGGAATAGAGACTTTTCATTCCAATTATCATGTACTATATCCAGAGATAAAAATGAAGCCAAAAGCCATAATATTTTGCATTATGGCACTCATAAAAATGCTTGAACCATTGTTTCATTTGTGGATTTTAAGATTTGAGTCAAAGTATTCTTACTCTAAGAAGGAGTTAATTCAAAAGACAAAAAATAGAATTAATAAATGCAAATTGTTTGCACACAGACATCAATCTATCAGACATTGATTATGCAAAGAGAAAACATTTTAAAGTCAGAATGCAATACAACTGGTAGTGAAATTGTACAAATTCAGCTCCTTCCACCTAATATAGTTAACTTGTTACAGCCTTTGTTAGGAAACAAACTGAAAGTTGCTCAAACAAAGTTTATGACTGTAGATGGGACAAGGTACTGTATATTGCCAATTGGTGTGTCATCACATCCATTACAGAAGACTACTACAGGTTTGGGAAGATATGTAACATATACAGTACCTATATAATTGGAGGTGTTGGCTAAATAGTTTGCCAAGATCTTGGTGTAGTTCAATATTGTAGACATTACCAAGCACATTTGGTTGAGTTTCTTGATAACTACTGTACTCACTCTACAAACCTCATTAATTGTTAGATTACCGTACCATCCCTTGGGTATTTATATGATCAAAGAAAAGCATTATGTTACTTTAAAGTACAATATTACGTGAAACACCTAATAACTAGAAATATTTTACAATATTAATTTTCTAAATTAGGGTGCTAACAGTTCTTGTTTTCATAAATGGTAATACATTTTTTTGGATGGGTTGGAGTCTCATTGAGGTACAGTACTGTACTCAGGCAAGATTACCCATGCATACTGTATGCTGCCACTGAGATTATGTTAGTATTAATTTGCTAATTTAGGGTGGTAATAGTTCTAGAAAGTAAAGATGACTATTTTCTGATTGTGGTAGTTTATGCAACTATGGAAGGATAACTGGATTGGTATGTACAGTACCGGTATGATATGTCAGTTTACATTTGTAGATCAGTTTTATATCCTATAGCTGGCACCATCTTCACCCTAAGCATCATGATATAACCTACTGTGCTCAAGGAGGTTTTTTTTTTTTTTTATGTTCTGGCATTGGACATAGGCTTAATCAAGCCCGTTATCATGGCCCAGGTCAACTGCTGCTCCCACACACATACGTCACGACTTCCGAACTGGTACCAATCCACAGAGAGAGGGAATTGAGGGTAATTCCCACATACTGCAGCTGTTATGGTACCAGCGTGGGTGTTTTACAATGTTCGGTGGCCTTATAGTTAGTGCCTGACACTCAAATTAAGATTAACAGTAAAGTACCATATAGCATTAAGCTCTTGTATTATAGATATTATTGTGGTATATTATAATTAGTATTGTACTCTCAACATTGGTGACTTTTTTATGAAAACTTGTCAGTTTTACGTACTGTACTGTACCATAATATTATAGCATTAACCTCTTGTATTATAAATATTAAATATATTAATGATATTATAGATATTAAATACACGTGTGTTCAGGATTACCAGTAAGTACCATTTAGCAGTAAGCTGCTGTATTATGAATATCAGTAAATTATTTGTATTGTATGTCCTTTTTAGCTCTGCTGATAAACTGGAATCAAGCGACCCGGTCTACATAGAGTCCACTCCAAGTGATTGTTCAAACTCATCTCAGCATGGCAGCCATTGGCCAATTCCTTTCCCAATAAAGGAGACAATGTTCAGGAGAGCAGTATGGAACAAGCTTCACTAGGAAGGTCCCTCTGAATCAAGTAGAAAGGGGCTATGTTTTAGATGACCTCTATGAGGAGTGTGTCCAATACTGTATGTAAGTATTTAAAAAAACTAAATGTCTTGCTGTACTCCTGTAATAACTATTGAAAACTATATACAGTATCACAATAACAGTAGCATTTTGAGATTACAGATCTACACACACACACATAGCCTCTCATATACTGTATATATATATTTTTTTCCTGCTATCCTTTCTTATCTTCATGTGCCATAGAACCACATTCCTCTTTTGGACAGCAGTCTTCCATAATGTGCTTAATAGAATGAGGTGCTGTGTTGCCACCTGGACAGGTATCTACAATGGTTCCATCCAGCTTCTTCTGATATGTCAGAAGGGCCGAGTGGTGGCCACACCACAGTCTGGCCAGGTGGACTCTGTCCTCACGGAGAAGGGAGGATTCAGATGGATGGATATTGGGAGGTGATACATTCAGCTGTGTGTTGTATTTGAGTGTTTGGATGGACTGATGAGTGATTGGAGTATGGATGTGTTTCTGGAGACTGGTTTGGGGAGGGCAAGGTGTAAGAGATTATAGTACTGTATTTGTAAGTGGTATCGTGTACTAGGTGTTGTTTTGATGTTCCTTGGCATGTGTGGGTGTTGTGGTATGTTATAATTTGTACTCTCAACATTGGTGACTTATTTATGACAACTTGTCAGTTTTGTGTGTTTAAGATTACCAGTAAGTACTATTTAGCAGTAAGCTACTGTATTATAGATATTATTTATTGTGGTTTGTTATTATTAATATGGTACTCTTATGGCGAAATGCTGAAGTATGGCGGCGAGATAGTGATTGAGTGGGTGTGGAAAATGTGTAGGCTAGCATGGGAGGAATGAAGTGTGCCGGATGACTGGAAATCAGGAGTCATAGTACCACTGTACAAGGGTAAGGGAGAGAGGGGAGTGTGTGGAAACTATCGAGGAATATGTCTCCTTAGTGTAGTGGGGAAGGTGTATTGTAGGGTAGTGATTGAAAGAGTGAAAGAGAGGACAGAGAGATGGGTGGGAGAGGAGCAGGGTGGGTTTAGGAAGGGAAGAGGGTGTGTGGACCAGATTTTCTCCTTGAGGTGTGTTGTGGAAAAGTGTCTGGAGAAGGGACAGAAGGTGTTTGCTGCATTTATGGATTTGGAGAAGGCGTATGACAGAATTGATCGAGAAGGTCTATGGAAAGTACTGAGAATATATGGAGTGCCTGGGAAGTTATTGAGGGCAGTGAAGAGTTTATATGGGGGTAGAAAAGCGGCAGTCAGGGTAGAGAGTGAGCAGAGTGAGTTCTTTGAATTGAATGTTGGGTTAAAGCAAGGTTGTGTAATGTCCCTGTGGTTGTTCAGTGTATATATGGATGGAGTCATGAAAGAGATACAGGGAAGAGCAGTGGATGTTGGTGTTCCCATGATGGGGGAGGGGAGTGAGTGGAAGCTTCCTGTGCTGCTGTTTGCTGATGATACAGTACTGGTGAGTGACAATGAGTGGGAGTTGCAGGGTCTGGTGAACAGGTTTGGAACTGTGTGCGAGAGACGGAATTTGAAGGTAAATGTGGGAAAGAGCAAAGTTATGGTCTTTGAGAGAGGGGCAGCCACAGACTGTGAGGTGAGGTTGAATAGCCAGGTTATGGCGAATGTCAGTTCATTTAAGTATCTGGGCCATGTGTGATGAGTAAATATGGAGGTTTGGAGGATGAGATGCAGGAGAGGGTACAACAGGGCAAGAGGGTTGTAGGAACGCTGAAGTCAGTGACAAGGAATAGGCCGATGAGTATGGAAGTGAAGAAGACTCTGCATGATAGTGTTATAATCCCAACACTGACATATGGGAGTGAAGCGTGGACCATGACAGAGAGGCACAGATCAAGAGTGAGAGGTGTGGAAATGAGTTACCTGAGAAGCTCATGTGGAGTGACATGGAGAGATAGATTGACAAACGAAGAAGTGCGTGAACGATGCAATGTGGATGTGGATGTACTGGAGAGTGTGAAGAGGAACACCTTGAGGTGGTTCGGTCATATAGAACGTATGGGCAGCGAGAGATTGATCAAGAAGGTGTATGAGAGTGAGGTGGAGGGATGGAGAGGAAGAGGCAGACCAAGAACGAGATGGAAGGATGGAGTTAGGAGGTATATGAGCGAAGGAGGCGTTGGATGGGAGGAAGGATGCCAGTTGGCAGGGGATAGGAATGCAGGGAGGCATTTCATTTGTGGCCACACCCCTGGGGATTAAGGCGTCTGGCAATAGATAGATAGAGAGACTCTTAATTTGATGTAGGCTGTGTACTTTTTCACCTGATTTATGTAAAAGCTATTAATACTGTATATACTCCATAACTAATTTAATTATATTATTTTTAGATTTATGGCATGGCTCTCCAATATCACGTCCAGTGTATCGGGAAGAAGAAAATGATAAAGGCTAAAGAGAAACAGCAAGTGTCCTCAGCCTTTACCAATGAGTTTGTACTGGACCAGTTAAGTGAATTATCACTGCAGTATTTTGATACTGCTTGGGATGACTGGGTTGATGTGGACAGCCTGGATCAGCTGCCAGAAAGGGTAAAACTAAAGGCTACTACTGGGATTACTATGCTTGATAAAGAGGTGATCAGTGATCTGGTTAAATCTACTACACTCAATAGGTGAGTACTGTATGATCAACAGATTACTTTACTTAGATTTAATGTTGCAAAATCATGATTCTTCCCCTGATTTTTAGGCTAAATTGTAGGCCTGTATCTGCCAGGATAACCAAAATAATTTACACTAAAAGTTTCTGCTTATTAAAAATTAGGTACAATTTTCCCTATTTAAGTCACATAGTCTGTCAAGCTAATGTTTCTAATTAACTAGTTACCCAAATCAGAGTGGTACGGTATCTACCAGAAAATATATATTTTTGCTGTGAAAATCTGTAATTACAGCTTGTATAACTTTACTGTAGTTTATATCAGTGGTAGTAAATTAATTCAATGAGAAGAAGCATAGATAACCCCTCAGTGGGTAAGAGATAATGTAGATTGATAGATAGATGGGACGTGAATTGTACCATGTACTGTACAGTCATCATCATCATCATTTTGGTTTAACGTCCGTATTTTCCCATTTAGGATGGGGTTGGACGGGCGATGACTGTTCTCCACATCTGTCTATCTTGTATCATATGTTCTTCTATTCCCATTAAATTCGTATCTTACATTACACACGTTTTCCACTTTTTCTTGGGCCTTCCCTCAGGTCGCCGGCCCCCGACTCTCACCTCCTCCACCTCACTCAACTCAATTCATCCCCCTCCGCACTTCTCACATGTCCAAACCATCTCAGTCTTCTCTGCCTCAACCTAACAGAAAGGTCTTCAACCCCACACATCTCTGCCACTTCACTGCTAGACCTCCCATCTTGCCACCTTATTCCTGCCATGTATCTCGGCATTCTACGGTCACAGCTGCGTATAACCTCCATCAGTCTGTTTGTCAATGCCCATGTTTCTGTTCCATACATAAGAGCAGGTCTCACACATGCTTTGTATGTCCTTCCTCTGGTCTTCAGTCCTATGCTGCGGTTCACCAATAAACTGACCATTTCTCACCATCTTCCCCATGCAGTTGCTACTCTCGCTCTTACCGCTCTTTCCACTCCTGCTTCACAGTCCAACACATCTCCCAAGTAGCAGAACTGTTGCACTTCCTCTAACACACCTCCATTTACCATCAACCCGGCATCCTCTTCATCACCATCACTATCACTACCCATCCCCTCCCTCACACATCACCATCACTACCCATCCCCTCCCTCACACATCACCATCACTACCCATCCCCTCCCTCACACATCACCATCACTACCCATCCCCTCCCTCACCATCACTACCCATCCCCTCCCTCACCATCACTACCCATCCCCTCCCTCACACATCACCATCACTACCCATCCCCTCCCTCACCATCACTACCCATCCTTTCCCTCACACATCACCATCACTACCCATCCCCTCCCTCACACATCACCATCACTACCCATCCCCTCCCTCACACATCACCATCACTACCCATCCCCTCCCTCACACATCACCATCACTACCCATCCCCTCCCTCACCATCACTACCCATCTCCTCCCTCACACATCACCATCACTACCCATCCCCTCCCTCACACATCACCATCACTACCCATCCCCTCCCTCACACATCACCATCACTACCCATCCCCTCCCTCACCATCACTACCCATCTCCTCCCTCACACATCACCATCACTACCCATCCCCTCCCTCACACATCACCATCACTACCCATCCCCTCCCTCACACATCTAGGACATACAAAGTTCCGCACACCTCGGAGAACTATCAAACCCGAGCATCGTTGGTGACACCCTTTATTACACTCAGTACACAGCACTGAGTTTGTTCCCACTCCTCTTCCACAACATCCACATGGCCATCTTCCTCACTGAATTAATTTTGGAGCCTTGTTTCCAGTCACCATCATTTTTGTCTTTTCCATGTTTATTTTCATCCCCCTCTCTCTGTTCCATCGTTTCCTTCCACCTGTTAAACCTATTTGTTACTTCTTCCTTTGATTCTGCTGTCAAGACCAGATCATCAGCATAGAGCAGTTACCACACGGACCATTTCCTCTTGCCAATTTAGTAGCCTCCTCCATTACAGTACTGTGATGAAGAGTAGTGGAGTAAGAGCTGATCCCTGGTGTACTCCCACTCCAATGTCAAACTCCTCTCATGTTCCTGCCTTTGTTTTCACCCTTGACCTTGATTCAACATACAGAGACATGACTGCAGCCACAAGCCTTTCTGGCACTTTTTGTCTCCTCAGTGCCCACTCCATCGCTCTCCTTGGCACTCCATCAAATGCCTTCTCGAGGTCCACAAACACATGGTACAACTTTTTCTTCTTCTCACTAAACTTTTCCTGCATTTGCCTCACTATAAAAATTGCATCCGTTGTTGACTTTCGTGGGCAAGATCTAAACTGTCGACTATCCACCTTTATCAGTTTCCTCCACCTCTCCTCCAATACCTTCTCAAATAGTTTCATTCCATGCTCCAATAGTCTAATTCCTCTATATTTTCCACACTCCAGGGCATTTCTTTTTCCTTTATATATTGGTACAGTCTCACTACTTTTCCAGCCTTCAGGAATTTCTCCCTCATCAACTATACTTCTAAATACTCTTGTTAAATCTCCTAAAACACCTGCTTTCTTTATCAAGTCACTTGTCATTCCCGTTGGACCTGCCGCTCTTCCATTTTGCATTCCATTTAATGCTCTCTTTACTTCCTCTTCTGATATTTCTTCTATTGGTCCTTCTACCATGTCTGTCTCTTCCAGCATGTGTTCATTTTCCTCATTTAACAAGTCTTCAAAGTAACATCTCCACCTCCCAAGTATCTCTTCTGTATTTATCTTGATAACTCCCTTTTCATCCTTTATATACTTTGCTCCCGTTACATCTTTACTCTCTCTCTTCATTTGTTTTGCAATTTTAAACATTTCTTTTTGCTTCTCACTACTATTCAGTTCTTCACTCCAATTTTTCCATGCCAGCCTCTTTGCTCTGGCTACTTCACTTTTGGCCTGTCTTGTTTTCTCTTTATATTCTCTTTTATCTTCTTGATTCTGTGTTCTTTGCCATCTCTTGTATGCCCTTTTCTTTTCCTGCAATGACCTCTGCACTGCTTCATTCCACCACCAGGTTTCTCTTCGCCTTCTTCCTTTGCAGCCTCCAGAACATTTTCACTCAGCTGCTTCCAATCCCTTGCTCTGTTTCTATTATTTTTCTGTTGAACCTTCACTTCAAATTGTCTTCGTGTATTCTCATCCTTTAGTTTCCACTCTTTTATTTTCTTTTTGCCCCTCTGCATTTTTGTTCTCTTTAAGTGTGTGACATTTAGATCTGCTCTCAATAGACGATGCTGTGTTAAACACTCTTCTCCTGGGATGACCTTACAGTCTCTTACATGTATCTCTTCTCTCTCCTTTTTCACCAGTATAAAATCAATTTGTGTTTCTGCTCCTCCACTTTTATATGTAATTTTCTTCTCCCTGTCCTTTTTAAACATAGTATTTATGACCCTCAGCTCTTTACTTTGGCAGAATTCCAGTATCCTTTCTCCTTGCTGATTTCTCACTCCAAATCCATATATAGCCATGACTTCTTGGAATCCTCCCCTGTCCTCTCCAATATGTCCGTTTAGGTCACCTGCAACTAGTAGTACCTCAGATTCTGGCACTATTGTTGCATCATCCAACGTACTCCAGAAGGCTTATTTTTTTCTTCTTCCGGCCTACCTACCTACTTGTGGTGCATATACTGAAAATATGTTTGTAACTTTCCTTCCCATGACAATCTTTATCTTTATTATTCTAGCCTTTATTCTTTCCACCTTTATCACATCCACCGCTAGCTCCTCTCGTACCAGAATACATACTCCTCCTACTTTCATCTCTTCTCCAGACCACCAGAGCTTGTAGCGTTCCTCTCCGCATCCCAACATTTTACTTCCATCTCCTCTATATTGTACTTTCTGTACACAACAAATATATATTTTCCTCCTCTTCAACATCTCCACCACCTCTCTGCTCCTCCCCACAATCGACTCAACGTTCACTGTACCCACTCTCAGATTTATATTATGTTTTTGTATTTTCTCTTTTATGTTCAGTCCGGAGGTTCTTCGCACCCCCTGCCCACTTAAGGGCTGCCGGAGACAGGGGGCCATTTCTGTGGTTGCCATCATATTTTGTTGGGGCGAAATTTTTTATGGTTGGCATGCCCTTGCTTACAACCACCACAGGTATCGGCGGTGGCCTTAGCCTTTGCCTGTCAAAGGCATACCCTACAAGGCAGCAGGGGGTTTGGATTCAGAGTTTTCCTTCTCCTAGTCTTTGCCTAAAAAGGCATACCCTACAAAGCAGCAGGTACCCTAAACAGGTGCTACCATTCCGGGTCAGAATGGACCTGGGAGTAATGGTGATTAAAGGGTAACACCACTTTCCCTACAACTCCAAAAGTCCCAAATCAGAGCCTCACCACCGGTTGTAGTTTATAGTCATACCCATAATAGTATGTAAACGTTGGTAATACACCTACGAAAACCATTTTCATACAAATATTATGTAAACTAACCGTAGTATCAAAGGTATCACAGATATGCTAAACATTGATTACTACTATTGTCGTCTTCATTGTTGGCAGGTCTGCTTGATGAAATTTCCCTCACTTCAACATCAGAATTTCCCTTTTTACCTCAATTATTTCCTGTTTACTCTGGAACACTGACAGTCTTTTTGGTATTTCGTCTGATAGAAATTTCCCTGTTTACTCATGAACAAGGTTTATATAATCTCCATGCATGGACTTCAATATTCACTAAAACAGAAATTTCCCCGCACCTGGCAACACTGATCGTCTTTCAGACAACCGCCTTGGTTTAGTAGCGTCGTCTGGCAACTCGTTACGTCCTATTATAGGCTTTAAATAACACATACATGACGTATAATAGTATTTATAACTTCAGGGATCTTATAGAATTAAAAAATATATGCCTGTATATGGAAAGAATGCAACTTTCGTCAACATATTGCCCACGAATGTCAACAATAGATTACTAACTGGTTGTATCTAGCAACTATACATTTTTCCTATACTAACTTGATAGGTATCGTGGATAACTCGAAGATGAGCAAGAATGGTGGCTGGCCAGTCTTTCTTACATAGGGTCTCTAATCCGACCTAACCTTACCTATTTGACCTAACCAATCCTTACCTTATTTGACCTAACCAAACCTAACCTTATTTGACCTAACCAAACCTTACCTTATTTGACCTAACCAAACATTACCTATTTGACCTAACCTAACCTAACCTTATTTGACCTAACCAAACCTAACCTTATTTGACCTAACCAAACCTAACCTTATTTGACCTAACAAAATCTAACCTTATTTGACCTAACCTTACCTATATGACCTAACCAAACCTTACCTTATTTGACCTAACCAAACCTAACCTTATTTGACCTAACCAAACCTTACCTTATTTGACCTAACCAAACCTTACCTTATTTGACCTAACCAAACCTTACCTTATTTGACCTAACCTTACCTAACCTAGACCACAGCAGACTATCGGGACCTAACTGAGGCAAACTACCGGGACCTAACTGGACATAGGCTATTTTTGGTGCTACAGAATATTACAGTAATATTCAGTAAATGTTCAAATCATCAAATGATGTAAGACTGGTATTGTTATTGTTTCAGATATGAAGTAACACTGTAGTTGGCAGCCCTGACAGCAATAACAGTGTGGTTGGCAGCCCTGACAGCAATAACAGTGTGGTTGGCAGCCCTGACAGCAATAACAGTGTGGTTGGCAGCCCTGACAGCAATAACAGTGTGGTTGGCAGTCCTGACAGCAATAACAGTGTAGTTGGCAGTCCTGACAGCAATAACAGTATGGTTGGCAGCCCTGACAACAGTAATAACCAAGTGGTCATATTGGTGGCAGAATAAAGCTGTGTTAGTGATGGAGTTGGAAGGAAGTGACACCATCAATGTTGTCAGAGAAGAAAAGTGTAACAAGTTGGTCTGTCAACAATGTGGTCGAAAGTTTGGTAGGAAATGCCATCTCACTCAACATTTGTTGACTCATACTGCAAAGAAAAAGTTTATGTGTGATGAATGTGGTAAAGAGTTTAGTTGGAAAACTCAACTTGAGAGACACATACTTATACACACATGAGAGAAGAACTTTGAATGTGAAGAATGTGGTAAAAAGTTTGTGACAAAGAGTAATCTAAAGCAACACATACTTATACACACAGGAGAGAAGAACTTTGAATGTGAAGAATGTGGTAAAAAGTTTGTGACAAAGGGTGAATTAAATAAGCACATACTTATACACACAGGAGTGAAGAACTTTGAATGTGAAGAATGTGATAAAAAGTTTGTGACAAAGGGTGAATTAAATAAGCACATACTTATACACACAGGAGTGAAGAACTTTGAATGTGAAGAATGTGATAAAAAGTTTGTGACAAAGGGTGAATTAAATAAGCACATACTTATACACACAGGAGAGAGGAACTTTGAATGTGAAGAATGTGATGAAAAGTGTGTGACAAAGGGTGAATTAAATAAACACATACTTATACACACAGGAGAGAGGAACTTTGAATGTGAAGAATGTGGTAAAAAGTTTATCACAAAGAGTAAACTAAGGAGACACATACTTATACACGCAAGGTAAAGAACTTTGAATGTGAGAAATTTGGTGAAAAGTTTTCTTACAAATCCGATCTCAATAAACACAACTGTTCACAAGAAAAAGACTTGAGTATAGGAAAATTATAAGAAAGTGAGTTTTTAGCACCACTTTGGGACTGAATTGTGTAAGTAGCCTGTGACTCTTACAAGGCCCTGAGATTAATGAGTGTCACTCTAGGTGAGACAATGGAGCTTCAAAATGATGTTGGTAGTTTCTCTTTGGTCCCACCAGATAATGACACCTAATTTATTTATACATGTCACTATTGGAAGAGAATAGCTATACTGTCATCTTGGAATATCTTATATACTGTGTGATGATGACAATATAGGGGGTAGGGGGTGTCAGCATAGCTATATAGGATGATAGAAGAACAGCAGAACCATCAGATCACCTCGGGAAAATCCCCAGGGATTTCTCATGGACTTGAACCTGTGTCCTTGCCATTAGCAGTCTGTCACTGTATCCTCTCTGACACCACCACCACCTCCCCAAAAACACACATTGTAAACCACAAGACAAAAACCTGAGTGTGATGTGTGTCAGGTTAACATTTCATTATAAAATGGATTAAAGTGTGGTATTGGTACTATAGCAGGTAGTGGTATTGGTACTATAAAGTGTGGTATTAGTACTATAGCAAGTAATAGTAGTAGTTCTGATCATGAAGGTATTATAAAGAGGAGGTGTTATAACATCACACAAGTGAAGCCGACACACTATTGATCCGTTGTCTTCTATTCCTCCTTTGACTCCAAACAAATATCAACTCACCTCATACCTGTATTGCCTTATAACATTATTTGCCTTTTATTTGTTTTAACAATGCGGGCATGTTCAGTGTATGGATGTATCTTTGACTCCAAACAAATATCAACTCACCTCAAACCTGTATTGCCTTATAACATTATTTGACTTTTATTTGTTTTAACAATGCGGGCATGTTCAGTGTATGGATGTATCATGGAGTTAGTATAGTTGGAGGTGCCATGGCTCGCTAATCCAGGGGATTAAGGTGAAACCGCCGAACTGTCATTTTGGACACCTTCCATATGACGGACACCAAGATATGTTTCAGCATATAAGAAAACAGTTGGACTTCTGACCTGACTACAATAGGTATGTGCCATCCTGAAGGTCCTACTGGCACCTCTACCTATACTAGCTCCATGGGGTGTACCCAGAGAAATAGGAGTGCTTCTACTACTTTTCACAAGTATTTTGATAGTTATAAAGATAAATATATGACAGAAATGAATTAAATGAACAAGATGAATTTCAACATTTACTGCACTCACTGTGACTCCTGCATGACCTATTGGAATACCTAGTGATACTGTATAGACCAAAAGTGAAAACCAAGGCTACTACAATGTTCCAATATTCACTGTTACTGCATATTCTCATGTATATATATATGGCACTGATTAGGTTATAGGTTATAAAGTGAAAACCAAGGCTACTACAATGTTCCAATATTCACTGTTACTGCATATTCTCATGTATATATATATGGCACTGATTAGGTTATAGGTTATAAAGTGAAAACCAAGGCTACTACAATGTTCCAATATTCACTGTTACTGCATATTCTCATATATATATATATATATATATATATATATATATATATATATATATATATATATATATATATATATATATATATATATATATATATATATATATATATATATATATATATATATATATATATATATATATATATATATATATATATATATATATATGGCACTGATTAGGTTATAGGTTATAAAAGATAAATACTTGGTCCCAACTGAAGGTAATCCTGTGTTGGGGTAACTCATGTGTTGAGAAATTGTATTATGATGTTTTAGAATATTTCACAATATTTTAAAGATATTTAATTTGTATTTGTGTTTTACTATGACTATAGACTGTTTGTTTGGTTGTTGAGGATTTAAGCCTATAGTAGTCAAAGCCAATGTGCCAAAAGAGTGTTTATAACTGTAATGCTTTGCCTCCTGAGTAAGGTTAGTATATCTGTTTGAATGAGAGTGTACTGAGATCTATTTCTTGGAAGGCAACAGACAAGGGGATTGCTGGTTCACGGGTATGTACAGTTGGACACATGAATGGGTGGTACAGCCCAAGTGAAAGATGGTCAATTTCTCTACATATCAAGTTCCTTAGTGCCAAATAGGAGACATCAGGGGCAGAACTCAATATTGAGGATGGTGTGTGTGTGCGTGTGTGTGTTCCTTAGTGCCAAATAGGAGACATCAGGGGCAGAACTCAGTATTGAGGATGGTGTGTGTGTGTGTGTGTGTTCCTTAGTGCTAAATAGCAGACATCAGGGGCAGAACTCAGTATTGAGGATGGTAATAAAAAGCAACTATCTGATAATAGACATTGGTTACTCAAATGGGAAATGTATCTTTCACCAGGGCTGTAGCACCCATTCATGTGTCCAATTGTACCCCTGAGCCAACATTCCCACCGTCTGTTGTGCTTGTTGTGCCTCCCTATAGAGTGATCTTGTCAGTTACCCAGAAGGAATGAGAAATAGTAAGAGAGACAGACAGAACAGGCCAGGGTGTGGTAGAGGAGGCCAGATTCCTCACCAGCCCTCATTATGTTGTTATTGTAAATACCAGTAATTAAGTGACAACTAACAAAGATGCTACTTCAAAATTACCTTAAAATTATATTTACCCTAGAATTACCATAAACAAAGTAAGATGATGCTAATTGGAAGTAATTACTTTCAGACCTATACACTAGACCTAACATCCCTATCTAGTTTACATAAGTTCACTGGGTACCATGGCCTTCTTACCATGCTATATTTCTTTGACACTCTTTACACATTATTAATGATGGTGTTGTAATGTCTCCAGGTGGTTAATTACTACCTGTGGATATATATATATATATATATATATATATATATATATATATATATATAGATAGATAGATAGATAGATAGATAGATAGATAGATAGATAGATAGATACTGTAGATAGATAGATAGATATAGATAGATAGATAGATAATTATATATAGATAGATAGATAGATAGATAGATAGATAGATAGATACTGTAGATAGATAGATAGATATAGATAGATAGATAATTATATATAGATAGATAGATAGATAGATAGATAGATAGATATAAATAGACAGATACATAGATAGATAGATGGATAGAGATAGATAGATAGATATAGATATAAATAGACAGATACATAGATAGATAGATAGATAGAGATAGATATAGATATAGATAGATAGATATAGATAGTTAGATAGATATAGATAGATAGAGATAGATATATATAGATAGATAGAGATAGATATATATAGATAGATAGAGATAGATATATATAGATAGATAGATATAGATATAAATAGATAGATATAGATAGATCCCCAGACAACGTCGGGTATCGCTGCTAATAAATAATAATTTGTTTCAATTTCCTTAGTAGAATTTTTTTTTTTCTTATTAATTATCCCATGAAATAAATGGGTTTAATATTAATTAATTATCCCATGAAATAAATGGGTTTAATATTAATTATCCCATGAAATAAATGGGGTTAATATTAATTATTATCCCATGAAATAAATGGGTTTGTTGGCAATATTGGAGCAACTTGATTCCTCCAAACTATTCCAGGCAACAGGGTAGATTGATACCATTATAATATTTATTAATTAATCCTGTTGCCTGACATATTATGGAGGAAGTAATGTACTCCAAAGTTACTACAAGGGACCTCAGATAATTCTAGGGTAATTTTGGAACAAACTGATTCCTCCAAACCATATTATGACGTCATTACAAAGTGAGAGAGAGAGAGAGAGAGAGAGAGAGAGGTAATGTAGGAGGGTAAGGGTTTGGTGTGTCGAGAGAGAGAGAGATAGAGAGCAGTGTTGCCAGCTGGTCTGCTTGATAAGAGTTCTATAATATCCCCATTGGTACCTCTGATTCCCCATATCTAGTGAAAATTCCCCATCACTGACAGAGAAATTGTTGGTTCAAAATTAATGTTTGAATGGCAGTCCATAAATGAGGTTACTGAGTTGACTACCCCTCCCCCCTACCCCCCATCTTACAATTATCATACAATGATTTGGTGGAGAATATAGTTCATGTTTTGCTTCATAATTCATTCATTATTAATTATTTTGAATAAATTATTATATCATTAAATTCCCCTTATTTTTCCCTAGATTTTGATGTAATAATTTCTTTAATTATGTAACTAATTAACGAAATTAGCGAATATTTTCTATTTATAATTTCCAACCGTGACTAATTGTTACATTGGAGCACTTTGGGTCCTCCAAGGTATCTCAGGCAACACAACTTAATGCAGGAATAATACAGTTTGGAGGAATCAGTTTGCTCCATAATTACCCTATAGAAATCTGGGTTCCTTTATAGTACTTTGATTCCTCCAAAGTTTGTCAGGAAAGAGAATCAATTAATAAATATAATGGTATCAATCCTGTTGTATGGAATAGTTTGGAGGAATCAAATTGGTCCAGTATTACCATAACCAACACCACAACTTCGAATGTATTAGCTTCGAATGAATCAGCTTGATGAACCATTTTAAAGGGGGTATAGGGAGAGGGTGTATTAGGGGGTATGGGGGAGTGTAGGCAGGGGCTTGGATGGTTGGAGAGATGTAGGGGCAGTAGCTTCGAATGAATCAGTTTCGAATGAGTGAATCAATTTCGATGCTACTACCCCTACACAACCTTCCCCTACACCCTCCCTACACCTCCCCCATACCACCCTAATACACCACCCCCTCTCTACACCACCCCACCTCCCTACTCCCCCTTTATAATGGTTCATCAAGTTGATTCATTCGAAGCTAATACATTCGAAGCTAATTCATTCGAAGCTAATACATTCGAAGCTAATACATTCGAAGCTAATACATTCGAAGCTAATACATTCGAAGCTGTGGTGTTGGTTGTGGTAATACTGGACCAATTTGATTCCTCCAAACTATTCCATACAACAGGATTGATACCATTATATTTATTAATTGATTCTCTTTCCTGACAAACTTTGGAGGAATCAAAGTACTATAAAGGAACCCAGATTTCTATAGGGTAATTATGGAGCAAACTGATTCCTCCAAACTGTATTATTCCTGCATTAAGTTGTGTTGCCTGAGATACCTTGGAGGACTCAAGGTGCTCCAATGTACCAATTAGTCACGGTTGGAAATTATAAATAGAAAATATTCGCTAATTTCGTTAATTAGTTACATAATTAAAGAAATTATTACATCAAAATGTAGGGAAAAATACAGGCAATTTAATCATATAATAATTAATTCAAAATAATTAATAATAAATAAATTATGAACCAAAACGTGAACTATATTCTCCACCAAATCAAGGGGGGATTTGGGGAGTGGGGTGGGGGTATGTTGTTAGGGGGGGTAGAGGCATGGGTGTGAGGGAGGGGGTATGGGTAGGGGGGAGGGCAAGGCAACTCAGTAACCTCATTTATGGACTGCCATTCAAACATTAATTTTGAGCCAACATTCTCTCTATAAGTGATGGGGAATTTTCACTAGATATGGGGAATCAGAGGTACCAATGGGGATATTATAGAACTCTTATCAAGCAGACCAGCTGGCAACACTGCTCTCTATCTCTCTCTCTCTCGACACACCAAACCCCTACTCTCCTACATTACCTCTCTCTCTCTCTCTCTCTCTCTCACTTTGTAATGACGTCATAATATGGTTTGGAGGAATCAGTTTGCTCCAAACTTACCCTAGAATTATCTGAGGTCCCTTGTAGTAACTTTGGAGTACATTACTTCCTCCATAATATGTCAGGAAACAGGATTAATTAATAAATATTATAATGGTATCAATCTACCCTGTTGCCTGGAATAGTTTGGAGGAATCAAGTTGCTCCAATATTGCCAACAAACCCATTTATTACATGGGATAATTAATTAATATTAATTAAACCCATTTATTTCATGGGATAATTAATTAATATTAAACCCATTTATTTCATGGGATAATTAATGTATATTTTTTTATTTCTTTTCTACTAAGGAAATTGAAACAAATTATTATTTATTTAAGCACGAGAGAGAGAGAGAGAGAGAGAGAGAGAGAGGAGGGACAAATAATAATCTATCTTTATATATTTTTTATTTTTTTATTTTTTTATTCATTTACATATTGCTTTTAAAATATCATATATATATTTACACACACACACACACACACAGTTTATCTTTTACACACACACACACACACAGTTTATCTTTTACACACACACACACAGTTTATCTTTTACACACACAAACACACATACAGTTTATCTTTTACACACACACACACATACAGTTTATCTTTTACACACACATTAATCTCTCTCTATCTCTCACACACATACATTCTCTCTATCTTTCTCTCACATACAGTCTCTCTCACACACACACACATTAATCTTTAACACATGCACACATTAATATCTCTGACGCACACAGTCTCTCTTTCACACACACAGTCTCTATCTCTCTCACACACACATTATTCTCGCTGACACACACATATTCTCTCTCTCTCACACACACAATCTCTTTCACACACACACACACTGTCTCTCTCTCTCTCACACACACAATTTCTCTCTCTCACACACACACACCGTCTGTTTCACATACAGACACACACACATTAATCTCTCTGACACAAGCACAGTCTCTCTCTCTCTCTCTCTCTCTCTCTCTCTCTCTCTCTCTCTCTCCTACATACACATTAATCTCTCTCACTTACAGACACACACATATTAATCACTCTGACACACACACACAGTCTCTCTCTCACACACAAATATACACATATTCTCTCACTCTCACACACACAGTAATATATTAACATCAGCAATTTTATTTTAATCCTACATCCTTACAGAAATAGTATTATAAAACTATTTTGATGTTATTTTAATACCTGTGTGAGAGAGAGAGAGAGAGAGAGAGAGAGAGAGAGAGAGAGAGAGAGAGAGAGAGAGAGAGAAAGAGAGAGAGAGAGAGGAAGAAGGTGTGTGTGTGTGTTAGAAAGTGAGATAGAGAATGGGTGTGTGTGTGTGTGTGTGTGTCTATGTCACACACCTTCTTGTCATCAATATGTAATGTGGTTGTATCTCCTTTATATAACTTGGCTATAATGTCTATTACTTGTTTATCACACTTATAATATTTTAGGCTTTCTATCAGGGCTTTTCTATTTATGGAGTCAAATGCTTTCTTATAGTCTATTGTTGCTATAATTAATATACAATAATCTAACATAAATATATTATTCTCCACTCTGGGTCCTGCTGTAAATCATGATTGTAGTTCACACACTTCACCATTCTTGATAAAGTTGATTTATTGCATTCCAGATATATTTAGTATCATTCTTGAATATTGTCAATATATGTATGTAGTAGGTAGGACCTTTTTGAGTTGTTGACAATCTTGTTTAACATATTGGGATATTCTTTATAATGGTTTTCTGAGATAGCACCAACTTTATAGTCTTTATAAAGGTTGTTTTTAGTTTTAATGGACTTAATAACAGCAGCTGTTATCCAAGGGTTTTGTAGTATTTTTTTTCATAAATATATTTAGTTCTTAACAGAAAGCAGTTAGTGTGTATTTCATTAACTTTGGCAAGGAATGTACAGAAATCTATGTTAACATCTTGCAAAGATAAGAGTGAATTCCAGTCAATATTATTGAGTTTATAGGAAAAAAGTCGGTTATATTTAGGAGTCACAAATGTCTAAATTTAATTCAATTTTGGTAGATTTTTCATTTGTAAGTTGAATGGAAATATCAAGAATATTGATAGATGGTCAAATATGGGGTTGTTGTTGTTGAAGTTCTTCAAGCTGTCTGGCCGAGCAGCCCCGAGCTCCTGAGGAAGGCCATGGCCTGAACCAGGCTTTCCCACAATGCCCTCAGAGAGTGTATGTTGTGTTGTTGGTGAATGTGGTTGTGTGTATATTGTGTTGTTGTGTTTGTGTACATTGCAGTTTTCAATAGAATGGGGTGCTGTGTTGCATCCTGGACAGGCATCCACAATGACTCCATCCAGCTTCTGATTTTTTTATATATGATCCGACACTGGACATAGGCTTCATGAAGCCCGTTATCATGGCACAGGTCAACTGCTGCTCACACACACACGTCACGACTTCCGAACTGGTACCCAGCCACAGAGAGGGGGAAGTGAGGGTTATTCCCAAATACTGCAGCTGTTATGGTACCAGTGAGGGTGTTTTACGATGTTCGGTGGCCTTATAGTTAGTGCCTGACACTCAAATCGGAAGATAAATATTCTCAGGCCCTCACCTGAGAGGATCGATCTCCCGACCTCTAGGGTTTGAGTTCAGAACACTATGTCAGAAGGGCCGGGTGGTGGCCACACTGGACTACTTATTGAACATTCTTCATACAATTTCCCAAATAAGTATCCCTGTATAAGGTAGCACTACATGCAGAGGCGGGAAGTTGGTAACCTTCTAGGAAAGTCATTGCTCCCATTCCAAAGTAAATATATATAAATAATATACCATGCTTTTTATGTATATCCACAAACTAAAATAGTTTCCAATAAAAAAAATAGAAATGAAACGGGTGATTTTGATTCCCAGAAAGTGTGAAAATCGAGGACGCAGATAATCTCAATATTTACCATAATTTCCTTCATATATTGGTTATTGTTTTACCAAGTCAGTGTGACGGTGAATTTTAACTACCACACTTGTACTGTTCACTGATGATTGTACCGTGTTGGTTGCCTCCAAACTGACCCACTCCTACCTTTCGAGGGTCATGGATGGTGGTCCGGTCTTCTGTTACTGATCAGTTGAGGGAACAACACAAACATTACTCCTCTAGTTAACCTCCTCTACTCGAGTATTACTTCACAACCTCGCCACTCACCCTCTTGAAATGCCAATAACCAGTCGTGTGTGTGATCCTATGACCCTCTCTCCATTAACCCCTAGAGACCGAGCCACAACATAGACCGTCATATGGTAGAGACCGGGTCACGACATACACCGTCACAGCGATTTAGCGCTATTTCCCACCATATAGGGCTAGTTTTTCTTGTCGTCGGGCGAGAAAATACACTCAAAATATCGATTCGCAACCCACTCAGTCGATTCTGGGACCCAACGATGGCTGGGCGAATTTTAAGAAATTGCCCTTGTCCGAATTTGTGCTCTAACGATCATATGACAATACCGTAGTGAATATATGTACGTGAGTGACACCATGATATTCCTACAAGGTTACAAATTATTATTTAGTGTATAGATCATGACAGACGATATATAATGGGGTAGTAATAAGAAAATAACACCACAAAACACACCCATACAGGCACAATTGATAGTAAATATACGTGTTTCCTACGGTACAAGTCGGTTTGTTTATCATTTTCTAAGTGACAGTTACACGATGATATATTCCTACAAGTGTTCATACTATTTTTAGTGTTGAAATCATGACATACGATACATAATAGCAGTAATACGAGTGAGTTGACAAGAGAGTTACGCGGGAAACTGGACACTAAGCCGTGGTCGAGTCTATCCCGCGCATACACACAGACACTGCAGATTCGTGTGCAGACATGGTCTACTTAAACTCGCCCTATCTCCACAACTATTCATCGTACAGCCCTCCCGATGGTACCATTGGAAAGAGGAAGAGTTGAAGGTAAGGATGAAGTCAGTACACTATATAGGTTAAGAGTGCGAGCATTGTGAATATAGGGCAAATCGAGGAATTCTGACACTAGCGGCAGGGTAAAACAGGGAGGCAACTACCTCCCCCCCGGGCTGCAGGGGTTAACACATGCTTTTCTATATGTTTTACCTTCAACATTCTCTCTCTCTCTCTCCTTTCACCAAGGGGTGACTACAGTCCCAGTTGTCACTCCCACCCTATACGGTGTATTAAAGTCAATCACTTCAGTTTCTGCCATTTCAAATACCTGTACCTTACTTTTACCAACATTCACCAACAGTATTCATTTGTTTACACTGGGAATGAAACTCATCCACCACCCTCTGCCGCTCCCTATTACTCTCAGTATGGTAATAACACAAGCCTGGGTTCTTTAAACACAGGGTGAGAATGGTAATGAATAACAAAAGGCTGGAAACACACATACATTTTGTGGTCATCAATGAGAAACTGAGTGTAAAATGAAGACAGTGGTGGATACAAGGATTTATTCATTGTATATTTAGGATTTACAATATCAGCAACATCCATTCCACAAACACCACTACCTCTACACACACACACACACACAGGCTTCAGTCCTACATACACTATACATTTAATATTATGGACCCTGTGATCGTATTTGAGAATTAATGGCTTCTGATTGTTCCTGAGTACACCACAAAACAAACTCCTTCCATGTAGGTGGTGTTTCACAGCAGTAATTGAAGGACTCATTTACCTCCAATTTTCTGACTACATCACAGGGTCCCTTACGATACCAACCTGTCACTACAAACAGCAGCTGTTATTTTAACATATATCAAGGCCACATTATATTATATTATATCAAAATTTCAGTTCTAATAATATATTAAATATTAAGACACTAACCTGTCACTACTAACAACAGCTGTTATTTTAACATACTTCAGTTCCATTTAATATTAAGACACCAACCTGTCACCAAACATTACTGTCATCTATATGTTGTGTGTGTGACAATGTGTGTTTTTTTACAATACATTTAATAATTAATTTTGCTCCACATTTATTAAAGGGTGGTAAACATTGATAGCCTCCTCCACAACCCTGCTGGACAAATACTGTATTAGCTAGAAATATGATGGTGATATCATCTGAAAGTATATTCACTTCTTCTTTGCTGGTATCAACATGTGTGCTGCTGTGTTAAATGACAGTGAAAAGAAGCACCATATGTAAAGTGCTTTGAACCCAGCCAGAACCTTCTGAAGGACAACAACATTGACTTCTTTGTTAATGACGAATGGCCCAGTAATTCTCCTGATCTGTATAAATGTTGGATCTATCTTGAAGGACGAGGTTGAAAAAACGATGTTGTCTGAACCTCTATCAACTCAATATAGTCATACCAAGATGGAGGAGCACATCAATGCTGTACTTCAGGGAATGGAGTTCAACACGGAGCTTTTTGAGTCACTATTGTCTTCCTACCCTGCTGGTCTTCAAGCTGTTCATGATGCCAATGGAGGCAACACTGAGGGTCCATTCCACAGTGGTTGGTATTGGTTTGTAAGCATGCAAACGAAACAAATCTTAGCCATGTAAATGACTTATAAGGGAATTATTTAAGGAATTTGGTGAGTAAACTATGCAGTGATCACCATTATCTAACTGTTTGATAGATCTTGTGAATGTGGATACTCAGCTTTTGAGAAATAATGAAGCCTTTCAGGTGTTTTATTATATATATATATATATATATATATATATATATATATATATATATATATATATATATATATATATATATATATATATATATATATATATATAAATATATATATATATATATATACATATATATATATTCTGACACTGGACATAGGCTTAATCAAGCCCATTATCATGGCACAGGTCAACTGCTGCTCACACACACACACACGTCACGACTTTCGAACTGGTACCCAGCCACAGAGAGAGGGAAGTGAGGGTAATTCCCAAATACTGCAGCTGTTATGGTACCAGCAAGGGTGTTTTACGACGTTCGGTGGCTTTATAGTTAGTGCCTGACATTCAAATCATAAGAGTGAATATTCTCAGGCCCTCAGCTGAGAGGATCATTATCCAGACCTCTAGGTTATGAGTCCAGAACACTAACCACACGGCCACCTCCCCTACAACCTAATACCACTATGGAATCAACACTGAATACTGAACTTGTCACCATAGACCTACAATATAATGTGCTACATCTTGATATTTTCAGTTTTTTCCTATCATGCTTAGGGTGGAGGGGAGCAATCATTGTTTGCCACTGCTTACATTCAATGTTTTATTTCATGTGTGAACAGTTTGGTGTAATGTGAGTTGGGATTTGTCAGAAAACTTTTTATCACATTCATTACATTCAAAATCCTATACTCTTTTATGAACTTTTAAATGTCTATTAAGGTTAGATTTCTGACCAAACATTTTACCACATTCTCCACATCCAAAGTTCTTCTCTCCTGTGTGTATAAGTATGTGTTGCTTTAGAATACCCTTTCTCGCAAACTTTTTACCACATTCTCCACATCCAAAGTTCTTCTCTCCTGTGTGTATAAGTATGTGTTGCAATAGATGACTCTTTCTCTGATACTTTTTACCACATACACCACATTCAAAGTCCTTCACTCCTGTGTGTATAAAAATGTGATCCTTTAGATTACCCTTTGTCGCAAACTTTTTACCACATTCATTACATTCAAACTTCTTCACTCCTGTGTGTATAAGTAAGTGTTGCTTTAATTCACTCTTTGTCACAAATTTTTTACGACATTCTTCACATTCAAAGTCCTTCTCTCCTGTGTGTATAAGTATGTGTCTCTTAAGTTGAGATTTCATACTAAACTTTTTACCACATTCTTCACATTCAAAGTTCTTCCCTCCTGTGTGTATAAGTATGTGTTTCTTAAGGTTAGATTTACAATTAAACTTTTTACCACATTCTTCACATTCAAAGTTCTTCTCTCATGTGTGTATAAGTATGTGTCTCTCAAGTTGAGTTTTCCAACTAAACTCTTTACCACATTCATCACACATAAACTTTTTTCTTTGCAGTATGAGTCAACAAATGTTGAGTGAGATGGCATTTCCTACCAAACTTTCGACCACATTGTTGACAGACCAACTTGTTACACTTTTCTTCTCTGACAACATTGATGGTGTCACTTCCTTCCAACTCCATCACTAACACAGCTTTATTCTGCCACCAATATGACCACTTGGTTATTACTGTTGTCAGGGCTGCCAACCATACTGTTATTGCTGTCAGGACTGCCAACTACACTGTTATTGCTGTCAGGACTGCCAACCACACTGTTATTGCTGTCAGGGCTGCCAACCACACTGTTATTGCTGTCAGGGCTGCCAACCACACTGTTATTGCTGTCAGGGCTGCCAACTACAGTATTACTTCATATCTGAAACAATAACAATACCAGTCTTACATCATTTGAAGATTCAAACATTTACTGAATATTACTGTAATATTCTGTAGCACCAAAAATACCCTATGTCCAGTTAGGTCCCAGTAGTTTGCCTCAGTTAGGTCCCAATAGTCTGCTGTGGTCTAGGTTAGGTGAAATAAGGTAAGGTTTGGTTAGGTGAAATAGGTAAGGTTAGATTTGGTTAGGTTAAATAAAGTAAATTTATGTGGTATTAGTCAAGCGTTTGTTCATAATCACTCGCATTAATTCTTTTCTGTCAAATAAATTTCTTAATACATGTACAGTTAAACCTCCATCTAATGGACTAATAGGGAGGAGAGGGTGTCCGTTACAGCGAGGAATTTTAGGGAGGGGGGGGGGGTACGAAAAATAAAAGGTGTATGTACAAAAATTAACACAAAATAGAGATACGGTTGACTCTCGAATAACGAGATTTTGAGTAACGCGTTTTTAGCTCCGGCCTAAGCCGAGAGCTCTAGATTTAATCCGAATTATTGTTCTTGTTCTTGTTCTTCTTGGGGCGACCACTTCTTAAAAGGGGTTCATCTCACTCTCTTCCTCCCATCCATTTTCTTTTACCGATATTGAATCATTTATTATTATTATTATCATTTTTGTTTCTTCTTGGGGTGACCACTTCTTAAAAGGAATTCAACCAATATTTAAGAGGTTCAACCGAGAGGGGGTTCAACCGAGGGGTTCACCCTCAATAAAAAGGGTTCATTTTCAAAATTTCAATATAACCATATGAATACGAAAATCCAGGTAAAACATAATTAATATTTTTGAGACCTTTACATATGGATATTTTATTATTTCACTTGAATCATTACGAGCCGGAGCTTTTGAAGGGTTTTCCTTCATGTTCTTGTTTATTTAACACTCTGTAATATATAGGGGAGATATGATTAAATATCGCTCTTTGTTCGATTTAACGCAGCCACGCTCACCCGCTCAGAGCGCTGAGTGAGGTGGCAGAGCGGAGTGACGAGTGTTAAAAGTGAAGAGAAGTGTACTGTACAGTTACTTTACAAATGCAAATACAGTATTACAATTCGTATTAAGCATATAACAATTTGTATTAAGGTTTTTGCAGACGACTCGTGACTGAAATGAGTCGTCGGCATGCGTGGTAGGGGGGAGATAGTATGTGCTATCGTTTGTTTACCTTTATTAACCATATGCTGGTGTTTCCTTCTCCTTTCTCTGTCCGAGAAAAAAACGTTCCTTCTTTATATCGAAGGATATGGCCTTCCTTTTTATAAATGCACCACCTAGCATGACTGAGTGTTGAAGCTGGTGGTTAACTTGTAATTACTAAACACGAGCGAGTCACACACAAGGTGACAAGGCACGCTAGGCCTATATTCCCTTGTCCTTGAGCTAGGGTGAATGGAGACCGAGGGTAGGGGGGGAAGGAACGTGGAAGAAGTGGTGGGAACACACTCACCCTCACTTCACAGACGACAGTGATATAGTTTCGTGACATGTTCATTATGATTTTGCTCGTTTTGTATAAGAACTCCTTGGATTTATTCGAGAGTCAACTGTAGGCTATATACAGTAAAAGTCCCTTAATCTGGAGGTCTAAACCTCGGAATGCTCGCTCCCCCGGAAATTTTTGGGCCCACCAATTTTACCCATAATTACTGTATCCCAAAAAATAGAAGAAAAAAAAAATCCGAAAAAGTAATCTCCCGGGATATAATTCAGTATTGTGGGTGTCTACAGTATTTATCATGACTCCTAATAAATTACCAAAGAAGCCCACTAAGAAGTTAAGACCTCATAAGACATTAAATTACGAGTGTCAGCTGTGATCACTATCATCCCATCACCCCCTCCCGACACTCATCAATTATGTGTGACAGCCAGTGTTGCCAGGTCTGATGCACAAAATTTCCCCAACTTCAACAACATAATTTCCTTTTGTGCCTCAATAATTTCTTGTTTACTCTTCTCCTGAACATTGATGGTCTTTCTTTTTGGTATTTCCCTCTACCTGGCAACAGGTACAGGGAAATTTATCTGTTTTAGGGAATTCTCAAGTCCACACAGGGAAATTATATAAAGATTGTTCAAGAGTAACTAGAGAACTTTCTACCAGATGAAGTACTAAAAGGACCGTAATTCTTCAAGAACAAACAGGGAATTTTTGAGGCATAAAGGAAAAATTTAAAGGTGAAGTTAGGGTAGTTTCGTCAAGCAGACCTGGCAACACTGCCTGACAACAGCTGCGATCTTCCCGCCACCTCCTCCCTACCTCATAATTTACGTGTGACAGGGAAACCTGTATTTAAAAGTAATAAAAGTATTCTATATGAATTTTGGGTACTATTTTTCGATAACACAGAATGTTTGCTAAATCGCAAGTCTCAAACTCCCCTGCCTTCCAGATTAAGGTACTTTTACTGTATACATAAATAGACATGTAATGATGTGTAAATAATGTACCTACTGTATAATGTAAATAATATAATGGAGAAAAAATAAAGAGAAACCCATGTATTTAAACAAAACAAGCCATACGCGCCGCCAAGTGGACAAAAACTGAAGTAGCGGTCTTGGTATGTTTCACCCGGGTGGGAGTTTTAAACATTCGAACCCAAAATTCAGGCAAATTTTTACATTTTTCTCCAGCGGATTGTGTCCATTGCATCCGAAATCCACTGCATCAGGGTCCATTAGATCGAGGTTTAACTGTACGTCATTTCTTTACTGGTTATTAAATACATTACATACATCTACCCTTAATTAATTGATTACATTTTCCGCTGGTAATCGTTGTAGCTACATGCTGCATACCTAGCAGGAACCGGTACCAGAACCAGTTCTATCTATTCTTGATGATTTATATTAGAATTGGTTCTCGTCTACAAACTAGTTCCAAGGAAATGGTTCCACCATTAGTAGTTGTTGTGTACCTGTGTGTGTGTGTGTCTTATATTTAATGTACTTGCTGTTTATCCCAGTCGGCAAATTAAGGCTTTAAATCAGCATCATTAAACAGCAATTATAAAACATGGTCAGTTAATATTAGGTACAGGTTCCAACAGTTGCTTTCATATTGAGAACTGGATCCATCAGTTCCACTATAATAATATCAATTCAAGATGGCTGCCAAGTGTTTACATCCACTGAAAACCTCGAGTAGAAAACCAAATAATGGACAAACACTTAATTATTACCGATTATGTTAGGTTAGGTCAGATAAGTAAAGTTTAGGTTAGGTTAGATCCTGGTAGTTTGCCCAAGTTAGTTCCCAGTAGTTTGCCCAAGTTAGGTCCTGGTAGTTTGCCCAGGTTAGGTCCCGGTAGTCTGCTGTAGTCAAGGGTGGCAGTATGGATATGGAACGGTACGGAATTACGGTATGGTATGTTATTTTTAATTCTAAATGTATGAAATTACGGTACGATAATTCTTGTACACTGTAGTCGTCTGCTCGTAGACTGTCGCTGTCGTGTTCAGTTCGTGTCCAGTGACTCGGAAGTCGGAACTCGGGAGTCCTCTAATGAAATGCAAAGCTTAAATTGACGTCTATTTAGTATTTCCTCTTAATGTTTTATTGGTTGATTTCTTTAGTTGATTCCAAGACAATATGGAAAATGTGTACAGTATAGTCTATTATGTAAGTTCATACTACTGCACCTGCTAACAGAAAAAAAAATAATTGCAGTTCTAATTTAGCCTTTAATTATCATGGTGTATGTATGCCTCATTGCCTTGTAATAATATACTGCAGCCTTCACCCTTAGTAACCTAGTGCAAGTTCCAGAAAGGAATACATTGGCAAGTTCATTTCTAAAAAGAAAAATTATTGTCTCCTATAATCCTATTATATAAACTCTTTCTCTCTTCCACAGTCACACACACACTTACTGTATTTACAGGGATATTACTATATTTACAGTGATATTCACTAATAACAAAAGTAAAAACACAATTATAGGAACTTAACCTTGAGTCTGGACAAGGAACTGTTTACAGAGGTAGTTCATATAATGGATTAATTTCAGAGATGTAATTTATGGCATTGGTACGATATTGGGTACAATATTTTACTTTTTCATACTAGTACGGTACGGTTCTTTGGGCAAGGTACGAAATTATGGTACGATATTTTTAAGCGTCCGGAATTACGATATTTTTTTTGTACCGTACCGTACTGCCACCCTTGGCTGTGGTCTAGGTTAGATTAGGTAAGGTCAGGTTAATTTCAAAATATCCCATTTGAATATGACCTATCTTGGAAATGGGGCATTGCCAATGAAAATGCTATAAAAGAAATGTGTCAAATAATGTTATAAATTAGTAGATAAAGAAGGTAAAAACATTATAATATAAAATGGTGATGGAATAAATAATTACCATAATTACCTTAGAATGTTATAAATTAGGGTATTTAATGAAAGAATTGCAATTTTGTATCAGTGTTGCCAGATCCAGCTAGGTTACAGTATTTTGCCCTGGTCATTTCCTGTACTTTCCCACGGTTATTTGCCGAGGTTAGGTCCAGGTAGTCTGCTGTGGTCTAGGTAAGGTTAGGTAAGGTCAGGCTAATTTCAAAATCCCCCATTTGAATATCTTGGAAATGTGGCATTTGCAAAGTAAATGCCACAGAAGAAAATAGTTTTAGAATTGTCTAAATAAATGGGTAATGAATGTAAAAAATCTGTATGCAATAACGACAATTCTTTCAATAATTACCTAAATTAGTGGCTAAAGGTAAAACCATTGGGTATTTATTGAAAGAATTACCGTTTTGTAGCAGTGTTGCCAGATCCACCTAGGTCCCAGTATTTTAGGTAAATTTACAGAAGTACTGTGTTTACTACATTATATATTTTAGAATCAGTACTCACTACTTTGGACCATTCTAACACACTTTTCATCTATGGTGTTTCTCCCGGAGATATGCCCCATTTTATAAACATAGTTAAGAAATTAGTCTGACCTAACCTGACCCAACCTAACCTAGACCAAACTACCCGGACCTAACCTGTGTGTTCTGCAGAATGGTAATTCTTTCAATAAATACCCATTTCTCTCTTATGTGTAACTTCCAATTTTAATCCTATTTAATAATCTCAGATGTACAACACAACAAAAATACAAGTTAATCATAAAATTATTGCATTATAAGTAAAATGTGTGTAAATATACTTACCCCCAGACTACTGCAGGATTATACCCAAACTTGACTCAATCCTGTTAAGATACAAATAGGTAAGGTAAGAACATTAACTATTACCTATTAACTATTTACACATTATACACAAACTGTTAAGATACAAATAGGTAAGGTAAGAACATTAACTATTAACTATTTACACATTATACACAAACTGTTAAGATACAAATAGGTAAGGTAAGAACATTAACTATTAACTATTTACACATTATACACAAACTGTTAAGATACAAATAGGTAAGGTAAGAACATTAACTATTACCTATTAACTATTTACACATTATACACAAACTGTTAAGATACAAATAGGTAAGGTAAGAACATTAACTATTACCTATTAACTATTTACACATTATACACAAACTGTTAAGATACAAATAGGTAAGGTAAGAACATTAACTATTAACTATTTACACATTATACACAAACTGTTAAGATACAAATAGGTAAGGTAAGAACATTAACTATTACCTATTAACTATTTACACATTATACACAAACTATTAAGATACAAATAGGTAAGGTAAGAACATTAACTATTAACTATTTACACATTATACACAAACTGTTAAGATACAAATAGGTAAGGTAAGAACATTAACTATTACCTATTAACTATTTACACATTATACACGAACTGTTAAGATACAAATAGGTAAGGTAAGAACATTAACTATTACCTATTAACTATTTACACATTATACACAAACTGTTAAGATACAAATAGGTAAGGTAAGAACATTAACTATTACCTATTAACTATTTACACATTATACACAAACTGTTAAGATACAAATAGGTAAGGTAAGAACATTAACTATTAACTATTTACACATTATACACAAACTGTTAAGATACAAATAGGTAAGGTAAGAACATTAACTATTACCTATTAACTATTTACACATTATACACAAACTATTAAGATACAAATAGGTAAGGTAAGAACATTAACTATTAACTATTTACACATTATACACAAACTGTTAAGATACAAATAGGTAAGGTAAGAACATTAACTATTACCTATTAACTATTTACACATTATACACGAACTGTTAAGATACAAATAGGTAAGGTAAGAACATTAACTATTACCTATTAACTATTTACACATTATACACAAACTGTTAAGATACAAATAGGTAAGGTAAGAACATTAACTATTAACTATTTACACATTATACACGAACTGTTAAGATACAAATAGGTAAGGTAAGAACATTAACTATTACCTATTAACTATTTACACATTATACACAAACTGTTAAGATACAAATAGGTAAGGTAAGAACATTAACTATTAACTATTTACACATTATACACAAACTGTTAAGATACAAATAGGTAAGGTAAGAACATTAACTATTACCTATTAACTATTTACACATTATACACGAACTGTTAAGATACAAATAGGTAAGGTAAGAACATTAACTATTACCTATTAACTATTTACACATTATACACAAACTGTTAAGATACAAATAGGTAAGGTAAGAACATTAACTATTACCTATTAACTATTTACACATTATACACGAACTGTTAAGATACAAATAGGTAAGGTAAGAACATTAACTATTACCTATTAACTATTTACACATTATACACAAACTGTTAAGATACAAATAGGTAAGGTAAGAACATTAACTATTAACTATTTACACATTATACACAAACTGTTAAGATACAAATAGGTAAGGTAAGAACATTAACTATTACCTATTAACTATTTACACATTATACACAAACTGTTAAGATACAAATAGGTAAGGTAAGAACATTAACTATTAACTATTTACACATTATACACAAACTGTTAAGATACAAATAGGTAAGGTAAGAACATTAACTATTACCTATTAACTATTTACACATTATACACGAACTGTTAAGATACAAATAGGTAAGGTAAGAACATTAACTATTACCTATTAACTTTTTACACATTATACACAAACTGTTAAGATACAAATAGGTAAGGTAAGAACATTAACTATTAACTATTTACACATTATACACAAACTGTTAAGATACAAATAGGTAAGGTAAGAACATTAACTATTACCTATTAACTATTTACACATTATACACAAACTGTTAAGATACAAATAGGTAAGGTAAGAACATTAACTATTAACTATTTACACATTATACACAAACTGTTAAGATACAAATAGGTAAGGTAAGAACATTAACTATTACCTATTAACTATTTACACATTATACACGAACTGTTAAGATACAAATAGGTAAGGTAAGAACATTAACTATTACCTATTAACTATTTACACATTATACACAAACTGTTAAGATACAAATAGGTAAGGTAAGAACATTAACTATTAACTATTTACACATTATACACAAACTGTTAAGATACAAATAGGTAAGGTAAGAGCATTAACTATTACCTATTAACTATTTACACATTATACACAAACTGTTAAGATACAAATAGGTAAGGTAAGAACATTAACTATTACCTATTAACTATTTACACATTATACACAAACTGTTAAGATACAAATAGGTAAGGTAAGAACATTAACTATTACCTATTAACTATTTACACATTATACACAAACTGTTAAGATACAAATAGGTAAGGTAAGAACATTAACTATTAACTATTTACACATTATACACAAACTGTTAAGATACAAATAGGTAAGGTAAGAACATTAACTATTACCTATTAACTATTTACACATTATACACAAACTGTTAAGATACAAATAGGTAAGGTAAGAACATTAACTATTAACTATTTACACATTATACACAAACTGTTAAGATACAAATAGGTAAGGTAAGAACATTAACTATTACCTATTAACTATTTACACATTATACACGAACTGTTAAGATACAAATAGGTAAGGTAAGAACATTAACTATTACCTATTAACTATTTACACATTATACACAAACTGTTAAGATACAAATAGGTAAGGTAAGAACATTAACTATTACCTATTAACTATTTACACATTATACACAAACTGTTAAGATACAAATAGGTAAGGTAAGAACATTAACTATTAACTATTTACACATTATACACAAACTGTTAAGATACAAATAGGTAAGGTAAGAACATTAACTATTACCTATTAACTATTTACACATTATACACGAACTGTTAAGATACAAATAGGTAAGGTAAGAACATTAACTATTACCTATTAACTATTTACACATTATACACAAACTGTTAAGATACAAATAGGTAAGGTAAGAACATTAACTATTAACTATTTACACATTATACACAAACTGTTAAGATACAAATAGGTAAGGTAAGAACATTAACTATTACCTATTAACTATTTACACATTATACACAAACTGTTAAGATACAAATAGGTAAGGTAAGAACATTAACTCTTACCTATTAACTATTTACACATTATACACAAACTGTTAAGATACAAATAGGTAAGGTAAGAACATTAACTATTACCTATTTACACATTATACACAAACTGTTAAGATACAAATAGGTAAGGTAAGAACATTAACTATTACCTATTAACTATTTACACATTATACACGAACTGTTAAGATACAAATAGGTAAGGTAAGAACATTAACTATTACCTATTAACTATTTACACATTATACACGAACTGTTAAGATACAAATAGGTAAGGTAAGAACATTAACTATTACCTATTAACTATTTACACATTATACACAAACTGTTAAGATACAAATAGGTAAGGTAAGAACATTAACTATTAACTATTTACACATTATACACAAACTGTTAAGATACAAATAGGTAAGGTAAGAACATTAACTATTACCTATTAACTATTTACACATTATACACAAACTGTTAAGATACAAATAGGTAAGGTAAGAACATTAACTATTAACTATTTACACATTATACACAAACTGTTAAGATACAAATAGGTAAGGTAAGAACATTAACTATTACCTATTAACTATTTACACATTATACACAAACTGTTAAGATACAAATAGGTAAGGTAAGAACATTAACTATTAACTATTTACACATTATACACAAACTGTTAAGATACAAATAGGTAAGGTAAGAACATTAACTATTACCTATTAACTATTTACACATTATACACAAACTGTTAAGATACAAATAGGTAAGGTAAGAACATTAACTATTACCTATTAACTATTTACACATTATACACAAACTGTTAAGATACAAATAGGTAAGGTAAGAACATTAACTATTAACTATTTACACATTATACACAAACTGTTAAGATACAAATAGGTAAGGTAAGAACATTAACTATTACCTATTAACTATTTACACATTATACACAAACTGTTAAGATACAAATAGGTAAGGTAAGAACATTAACTATTAACTATTTACACATTATACACAAACTGTTATGATACAAATAGGTAAGGTAAGAACATTGACTATTACCTATTAACTATTTACACATTATACACAAACTGTTAAGATACAAATAGGTAAGGTAAGAACATTAACTATTACCTATTAACTATTTACACATTATACACAAACTGTTAAGATACAAATAGGTAAGGTAAGAACATTAACTATTACCTATTAACTATTTACACATTATACACGAACTGTTAAGATACAAATAGGTAAGGTAAGAACATTAACTATTACCTATTAACTATTTACACATTATACACGAACTGTTAAGATACAAATAGGTAAGGTAAGAACATTAACTATTACCTATTAACTATTTACACATTATACACAAACTGTTAAGATACAAATAGGTAAGGTAAGAACATTAACTATTAACTATTTACACATTATACACAAACTGTTAAGATACAAATAGGTAAGGTAAGAACATTAACTATTACCTATTAACTATTTACACATTATACACAAACTGTTAAGATACAAATAGGTAAGGTAAGAACATTAACTATTAACTATTTACACATTATACACAAACTGTTAAGATACAAATAGGTAAGGTAAGAACATTAACTATTAACTATTTACACATTATACACAAACTGTTAAGATACAAATAGGTAAGGTAAGAACATTAACTATTACCTATTAACTATTTACACATTATACACAAACTGTTAAGATACAAATAGGTAAGGTAAGAACATTAACTATTAACTATTTACACATTATACACAAACTGTTAAGATACAAATAGGTAAGGTAAGAACATTAACTATTAACTATTTACACATTATACACGAACTGTTAAGATACAAATAGGTAAGGTAAGAACATTAACTATTAACTATTTACACATTATACACGAACTGTTAAGATACAAATAGGTAAGGTAAGAACATTAACTATTAACTATTTACACATTATACACGAACTGTTAAGATACAAATAGGTAAGGTAAGAACATTAACTATTAACTATTTACACATTATACACAAACTGTTAAGATACAAATAGGTAAGGTAAGAACATTAATTATTTATACATTATAGACCTATCATTTTGTGACTCTCTTATCATTTATTGTTTTTCACACATTATATTCCACTCCCTCACTTGAAAAACACTGGTTTGGGGTTGAATGTATTCACACTTCTTCTTCTTCTTGTTGTTTGTTGGGTATGTATTCACACGTAACTCCTTTAAAGTTTGTTTACATTTAGTGGACGCACTGGACGAGTGGACGGTAGTGGTACCTGGTAAGTCAATGGAGAGGCTGTGTACAATACTACTCTCATTAATATAAATATAATAATACATCAAATGAAAAGTGCATATTCTGCTTTACAATATTGTACCATCAATTACATATATATAACAACTTTATATTTATTATGTATAGTTTTATGATAACAAGAAGAGCTCATTTGATAACTACTGACATAGCCCATCTAAGATTCCAACAGGTTCACCAAACTTTTGATGTGCCAAGATAATGAGTGTTTGTTCATCACCCATAAAACTTTAAGCAAGATTACTGATCCTACAGTAAATACAACAGTTAAAAGAAATATTTACAGTGGCATTGTGACACCACTTTCATTAATCCAAGTGGGAGTCTATGTGATGCGAAGGTGTCGAGGGATAGCCTTTACAACGGTCCTTCTTCTGTCCTTTATTAATTTTGTTTCTGAACCCCTTTAATTTATTTTCCCTTATTTTCCAACACATAAAGATATTCTTATATATTGTCTATATACTTTCCACTGTCGAATAAAAGCCCTCCAATGATGTTTTCCATGCATTCAATATAAGGTTGTTGCAACTTGCAATTTTATAATTTTCTTCTTTCTTCAACATAGCCAGTACAGTCCAGCACAAAATGTTCTAAGTTTTCTGGATCAGCCATGATGCTGTTGGCATTCTATTTATATAGTTATTAATCCACTCTAACAATTTCATTTCAATTCAAACAACGAACTATGAATCTTTTGAGGCATTAAAAGACATTATACTATACACATCACGAATGACATTAAATACATCCATTGGGAGTAACTAACCTAACCTAACCTATATATTTATTGTAACACCCCCATTTTATTATGTATGTTATTTAGGATGTTTTTTTAATTAATGTATAATTACTAGCTTCACTCTCCATAAATACCAGCATTTCTTTCTGGTAACTTACTTAGAAAATTAGTTGAGTGAGGGATGGGGTCCCAATAGAAGGACGAGATATTTTCGTTGGCGGAACAATATTGGTAAGCAATATCAGGAATAATTGTATGCTATGTGGCTGAGGAAGAGATAATGGGTTGGAGTATTAAGGGATGTTAAATAATCATTAGTTGTAACTAAGGAATGTATCAGGGAGGAAGGAACACTTAATATAATAGAAAAATGTAGCAGGAGGAACTAGTTTGTGTCTGTGTAGGAGCTGGAACTGGGGGGGGGCGAGGCGAGAATGAATTGGGGCAAGGATCCACAGTCAGTCTCTCTTCGTCTTCCACTGGGAAAAGGTAACTACTAAAACAGCTGCTACAAAGTGACTTCACGTGTTAATATTGAGGTAAATATTTATTATACCAATAGTGATTATTAAGCAGTCTCTCTTCGTCTTCCACTGGGAAAAGCCATATAGCACATTCCGGCAAGGCATAATAATAATACTGGTGTACCTAATGATATATTTAGAATTTCTGGCATAATTTGAAAATTTAGAAAAGTAGAGTATCACAATTGTTTCGGCCATTGTTTTTTCAAATAACTATTGTATGTATATGTGGATGTATTTTTTTTTTCTTATTGATGGGGGGGAGTAAGTAAATTGATTTTTTATTATTATCTGTTTGTTTAGTGCTGTTCCCTAGCGAAACTCGGAATTATTCCAGTTCTAGGGGCAGCGGGAGTAGGATTCAGGGAGGGGGGATTGAAGGTTGGGGAGTATATATATATATTTTTTTTTTATGAAAATGAATGTTAATAAATTAAATAATAAGTAGTTGAGTTTTCCGTTACCGTATACATACTAATAGACTGTGTCCATACTTAGACATTTTTGACTTGATTTAAGACATTGATCGAACCCCCGTTAGAGTAATTCTGGGTTGCTTACACACGTGCCTGGGGTTCAGGGTACGTTACCCACCCAGTGTGTGATAACTTGGTTCCTGTGGTCAACCTGTGGTCTGGTGGTGGCAGCGTTACTGACGAGGAACTGGACTTGCCTTTGTATGATTTTTTTTCTTTGGTATTCGCAAGGCAAGTTCAGTCCTCAGTCCTTTTTTCCCAGACCAGGTTGATCAAGTAAAAGGATAGAGTATCATACACTGGTGTGTCATTTTTTTTTTATTGTAAAAGGCCGTGCTTTTTGTTCCTCCTCCAGTAAAGTAAGGGGGATAAAAATAGCGAACGTTACATTGGTGGTTGCTTAAGTGGGATAAATCAGACCCAGAGAAATTGTTTTAACGGAGATCCGTGGAATTGGGTCTGATGTTTAAGGTAGGAATAGTAGGACACAGTCAAGTTCCTCGAGAACTGACGGTTAACGGAGCTCAGGTAGTAGTTTATCGTTTACCCGGTGCCCATACCCAATCATTTTATAGTGATGAAAGACTGTGGAGTGTTAGTAGGTGGAGGCATGATCTCACTATATTGTGGTTGGGAAGTAATGATATAGAAGAAAATACTCAACCTAGGAAATTGGCAGAAGAAATTTTAGAAATAGCAGAAAATATAGAAAAGGAAATTGGGTCCAAAGTCATACTAGTAGAAATAGAAAGTAGAATTTATAGATCATGGAGACCAATTGCAAGTGAGAGATATAAGAAAATAAAGAAATCAGTGAATAAAATTTTGGCAAATTCAAGAAAGTTTAATTATATAAATATCAATAGCAGGGGATTAGATCAGCATTTAGGTAGTGACGGGGTACATTTTGATAGAGAGGGACAAAGGAAGATAGAGAGAAAGTTGAGAGAAGTAATTGGGCACTGGAAAATTAGGTTTGAAAAGTAAAGTAACAGGAAGGTAGTAAATTAACGTAAGAGGGGTAAAGGAAAATACAGGAAATAACAATTAGGATGATAACACGCAGTGGCGTGAGAGCGAAAGTCATGGGAGAAGCGTCAGAAATGAATGAAGTGGTGGTTAATGTTAGAGAAATGGAAACAGCTGATACGGATTCAGATGGGGAGGTAAGATTCGAAATGCGGGAATTGAAGACTTAGATCAGTTGAAAAACATAGGGGAACAATTTGGTAACTTAACGAAATGTGTGAGTGAGTTAGAAAGGTCGGGAGAGACGCAGTTTGTTCGTGTCAGGGAGAGGGAAGTTACACCTCCATCCTCACCATTATTCAGGAGACCCGAACCAGCTTCACGTTCACAGTGGTCCACTATACCTTCTCGAATAGATACTCAATTTTCCCTGCCTGCCACACACGTTTATCAACCACCCGTAACATTTGGCACAAATGCAAACCCCGTATTACAACCTCCATTATCAAATGTAACCTATAATCCTAATGTAACAAACCCTGCAAAAAGTGTTAATACAAACTTGGTTAAACCCTGAGATATTCCAAAACTCGAGTTAGATACATTGCAGAGGTTAGATTCCTCGGCTAGGCTACAAATGTTCTTTGAAGCAGTGGAAAGATGCACAGAAGATTCATGCACTAGGGTAGAAGTAGCAAAGTCTCGAGTAGATAAGGAGCTGGCTGTCTTGATACACACGGCCCAGAAACGGGGGGAGATATTAACATGGTGGGAATCAAAAACATACTTCACGAAGGAATTTAAGGTCGAGTTAAATTTTGACCAGGCATGGCGCCAGGGTGATGAATTTAGATATGAATGGAATCAGTAGGGAAAGATTAGAATCTTTTGTGGATGAACAAATTCCCCTAAAGGATTTCCCTGAAAGAGTGGAACACGAGAGATTATTATTGATACAGAGACTTGAACCAGCGAATATGTTGTCAGGGGTAGACATACAAATGGCTGAAGTTAATAACAAAACTAAAGTAGAAAAGAAGGAAGAAAGTGAAATAACAAAAATGGTAGAAAAGTTAGCATAGAAGGTGGAAAAGATGTCATATGAAAATAAACCTCAAACTTCTAGGTATTGTTCTTACTGTAAAACGACCACTCATGACTTGCAAAATTGCTGGAGTAAACCCGAGAAGGGAAAATGTTTTAATTGTTTACGTGCTGTTTGTTGGAGCACTAGTCCCGCATGTCCTGGGAAGGCTCAGTATAGGCAAGTCTTAATAATAGTACAGGTTATACTAATTATTACCATCAAGCCAGGAACCTAACAAAACCAAAGGAGGAATTATCACCAGTGATAAATATTATAGTGAATGGAAAGGTGTGTGCAGCTATTATTGACACAGGAAGTGTCATAACCTTGATAAAAAGAAGTGCAGTTAAGCGGCTAGGGTTACAAATAGATACGACCAAGGGTAGAACTAATCCTGTAGGAATTACGGGAAAGCTGCTTAAAGTGTTGGGTATGGTGAAAATAGAAGTTAATGTAGGAGATCAAGGAGTATGTAGTCAGTGGGTAACGGTAGTACCAGATTTATATTTGGATAGAGAAATTTTGTTGGGTTGTGAGATAATTAGTAAGGCAAACTTGACTTGGAATTGTAAGGATAAGGATATGATCTGGGGAGGTGCACCATATCAGGTGAATCATATACAGTTATGACGACGAACCATTCAACAAATAAGGGATCATACCAAGGCTCAAATTATGGATAGTAGTAGACAAAAGGTGCATGTAAAGAGTAATGTAAATATGGAACCACACCAAGCCAAGATCATACGTGTAGAAGTGAGTGATACACCCGGTACCACCCTACTGATTAGGCCCCACATAAATAGTTCATCACAAACTACTCCCCTGTTAGTAACGGTAGATGCGGAAGGAACTATTCCCATTACCCTAGATAATTATCACCACTAAAATATCTAAAATGATCAAGAAAAATACCATAGTAGCCCTTATTGAGGACGACTCTTTAATAAATGTAGAGCTTAAGGCCCCAATATATATGATAACCATAAAGAATGAATTAATGCCACATCAGGATACCGTAACGGAACAAGGGACTAGACAGGAAAGATTACAACTCTTAATTAACCAACAGAATTGGAAACATCTGGATGATGAACAGAGAAGACAGCTAACACAAGTGGTCCTAACACATGATAAGTTGTTTATGCTAGGGGATAAAGAATTGGGGAAAATTGAAGGAGAACCCGCCAACATAGAGGTCGCAAATCCGAACCCATGTAGATCCCCGATGTATCGTTATCCCGAACATGCAAAGGAAACCATTGGTAAGATGTTAAGTGAAATGGAAGAAAGAGGAGTGATCGAACCATCTAGTGCAGCATGGTTGTCACCAATAGTGTTAGTGAATAAACCAGATGGAACCAAAAGAATGTGTCTGGACTTTAGAAGGGTTAATTAATCAGCATTTAACGGTAGATGTGTTTCCATTACCTAGGTTAGATGATTTAGTAGGACATGCAGCAGGACATCAATTTTATATAACCTTAGATTTGAAAGATGCGTACTTCCAGATAGAGCTGAATGAAAAAAGTCGGAACTTAACCACTTTCACAGATGGAGTATCATTGTACTGGTTTCGAAGGCTACCTTTTGGTTTAAGTTGTGCACCAGCCATATTTTCAAGGAAAATGGCTCGGTTATTATCGCCTTTGTTACGTGAGGGTTGGCACACAATCCACCAGCATATTGTTATTATTTAATTTAAGGGGAGATTATGTACAGTTGCCAAAAAAGGTATTTGCGACAACTATTGGTACAACATTAATTAAACATATTAATGTCTATAGTTGTTTGTAGGGATTATAAGTATTTATTACAGAAGGATATATATATTTCCTTCTGTTATACATGCTTATAGTCCCTACAAATAGTTGTGGATATTACTATTATGGTTAAAGTTCTATCAATATTTGTCGCAATACATTTTTTGGCAACTGTATATTGGCGAATTGAAAGGGTTTTTTATTCCTCCAAACTATGCTACGAAACAACTAAACTGATCCCCTATTAGTACCATATTGAGGGCTTTTACACCCGGAGTTTAAAAAAAAAAAATGAGGGCCCTTACTGGAGCTCTATGAACCCTCCAAATAATCCAGGCCACAGAACGCTTCAGTGTTTCTAATAGGAAATCTGTTGCCTGGAGTAGTTTGGAGGAATTCATTGAGCTCCAGTAAGGGCCCTCAATTTTTTAAAACTACGGGCGTAACTTAGTTTTCTGGTATATTTAGGAGAAATCAGTAGCCTTCCCTATTTTCCCTTTTGGTACATTATTATTATTATTATTATTATTGTTGTTGTTATTATTATTATTTCTCTCTTTCAGGTGTGTGACAACGAACACACACACACACACACACACACACTGTCAATACCACGAGACACACACACACACACAGACACTCTACCAATACCAAGAGAAACACACACATCTCTGACTAAAACACAGCAACAACAGCTGGAGAAAGTACAGAAGAGGGCATGCAGGGTCATACTTGGCCCTGCCTACACCAGCTACAATCCTGCCCTCACCACCCTCAGTCTGCTCAGCCTGACAGCCATGTATGAGCAAGCCCTCATCAAGTTTGGAGAAGGCTTGTTAAGTAACCCACGTCACCGTCACCTACTATCACCTAACGCTCCACCACTAGCCAGGGCTACCAGACACCAAAACAAACTGGTGCCACTCAAAGCCCCTCGCACTGACCGCTATCGCCATAGCACTATTCATACTTTAGTATGAAAAATAAACAATTAAATTAACATGTACTGTATGTCTCCAAGTTGTAGCCTATAGATCTTAGAATTAATATTCATGTAATTTTCCCCTATATATATTTTCAGTCTCTGACTGCTATGTAAATAAACCGTTAATTATTATTATTATTATTATTATTATTAAGGTAAGAGAGAGAGAGAGAGAGAGAGAGAGAGAGAAGTCTCGTCAAAAATATTACCATATGATAAAAATGTTGAATCACGCTATCGATCAACTCAACACACACCTTTATATGCACACACACACACACACACACACCTTTACACACACACACACCTTTACACTCACACACACACCTTTACAAACACACGCACACCTTTACAAACACACACACACCTTTACAAACACACACACACCATTACAAACACACACACACCTTTACAAACACACACACACCTTTACACGCACACACACACCTTTACACGCACACACACACCTTTACAAACACACACACATCTTTACAAACACACACACACCTTTACACGCACACACACACCTTTACAAACACAAACACACACACACCTTTACACGCACACACACACAGACAGATCATTCATTGCAGTACTTTCAGAATAATAATAATAATAATGACCTCTCTTCCACAAAAAATTACCTCTCTTTAAGAATAATGAATGATCTCTCTTTTTCCCTATGATCAACCATACAGTTAAAGATAATAAAAATAATTACAGATCAATAATTCTATCCTGAGAGACAGACAGACAGAGAGAGAAAGAGAGAAACACAGACATAGTCCTACAACCCCCAGAGCCTAATAATTATTTAGGTTTCCAAGAGTTGGGTTGAGTTGAGTTTATATTTATTGTACATGGCGTGACCAAACTGATTTACTCATCTCTCTCTCTCTCTCTCTCTCTCTCTCTCTCTCTCTCTCAGGAAGCCTCGTAAGTACCAGTAGGTGGATGGTGATTCGTTAGACCTTGCCTTGTATGTGCTCCAAACTCTTCACTGTACGCTCCTCCGATATCTTGCCATGTAGTCCTGTCTTGCCTCTCTGGTCCGGTATGAGTACGCCTGTTGCTGTCACACTAGCAAGGGCACGGTCCACTCGAGCCCTGGAAATGCCATGAATGTTGGCAAACGCAGTCTTGCATACTGTAACCGGTATATTATCAACACTGACATGGTAGGCACGAGTACAGTTTTTTTGTTTGTCAACAGCATCAGTGTGGCGGCGTTTCACAGACTTGGATGTTGTGTGTTTCTTGATGTAAGCTGTCTGAATATCCCATTTCCACTCTTCCAAAAGTCATTGAAGATAACCTCAATATTTGCCTGTCCAACAAGGTCAAAACACCCCATACGGCAACCACAGGGGGTCACCACCTTCCGCTCCGCCACCTCCTTCCCTGTATAGGCAGATGTGCATTGTTTACCTGAGTTACGTTTTTCTTTAGCCACAGTTTTCTTCCATTTCCGCTCGTCTCTGGATCGTTTCCGGGAACCAGAGAGTGAAGCAAACTCTGGTCTCTCATGTCCTTCACCGTCAGCCATGATGCAGCACAAAAACACTTAAAATCCACACAAAAAGTAGAGGAACACAGAGTAACAGTGTTGAATATGGCGGCGCGCGGGAATATTGAGGAATTTGAGGCCGGGGTGGCCCAGCCTGGCTGCCGTGGCCGGTGATTGGCTGGTGGGCGATGACACACCACCTCAGACACGGCTGCTGATTGGCCGCACCCTTCCCTCAGTCACTTGCCTCGGTCCCGGTCGGAGATAAAAGTCGCTCGGCATAATGGTGAAAATCTGCTGGATACTATTAGGAATATAACCCTGATTCAATGTACGTTATAGAACATCACATAAATATTGCAATCATGACAAAATTCATTAAGATGAAATAAATAAGGTCTATTTGGTCCGAAAACAATACTAGGCTATAGTCGTCCACACGGAAACTGGCGGCTGTAGGCAAGGATGATAGACTATAAAGGATAGTCCACTGCAACGTCACAGTGATGACGTCGTAGATATCCGTGACGTCACGGGAGGCTCAGTCGCTAGCTGGAGCACAAACCTTGCCCGCTTACTAGGGAAAGTATGAGGCATAAAGATTATATCAGCTGATATTAATCGAAATAATGAGTTTCTTGGTAGTTGCACCTTGGTAGGTTATAAATATAAGAAGCATACTGATATAATGGCAATTGTAGAACTCGACAGTAGTTGTTGAAATAGAATAATGGACTATAAAACTGGAGGCCTTTCACGACCAAGATTGATATCGTCGACAGCGTTCGCATCTCTAAACCCATATTTGTACAATAATTACTAATCTTTGGTGTCTTTGTACTCCACACAATTAAAATTGATCATTATAACTTAAAGTAAATGTATTTGTAGTGTGTTATCATCACTAGATATTGAGTGAAGCCAGGAAAGATCTCTACCACTGGCCACTGGTGCGTGACCGTGCGTCGTATACTATACTCGCCACCTGCCAGAGTAGGTCTACAGTAATGTACCAATGTACAGCTCCGGACTGATCAATGGTCCACACTTCTTCCACCCTTGCCTTGGTGTGGGCCTCAACGGATATGGTATCACTGACAGGTGGAGCGGGGAGGGGAGAAATGTGGGCGGAGTTATATAGGAGGGGTAGCGTTACCAATGTTGAGCCATCCAGAAATTTGAATCCCGAACCACTTATGATCATGGATGTGAACCACTCACTTGAAGGTGGTAGGAGAGGAGGGGTTGGGTTGGAGAGAGGGGTAAAGCTTCACCAGTGATCAAGATGGAGAGAATTATTGGATCAAGTAGCTAAATGTTTTCTTCTGTAATCTAAATCCAACTCTGATGCTGCATTCCATGGGATATTCTTTATTATTTGAAATGAATCCAGATTTTACCTAATATAATTAACACGACACCAGTTTTTGATGACTAATGTATCAAGCGATGCACCACCTACTCAGTGTTAAGTTATATTTCAAGTAAATCTTTTATTTTTATCCTGTATCATTCATGACATTTTCTAAGAAACGTTTATTGTGTAACTGGTTACCAAAGGATAATAATTATAGTGTAAGATGTTAATTACCCAATTACTACTCCATCTGTTCTTCCTCACCCCGTCCTCCCTTATTCAATTCACTGTTTCCTCTCCCTCCATCCCAGCATTCCTTTACTCTCCATCTTACCACCACTACCATCATTCTGTGTGTTGCTGCATAATCTGTGAACCAATCACAACATTTAGAGGATATTATGTCACAACTATTGTTATTACTAATTGAAATAGGGAAACATTGAAATCAGACATTTATTGGTTATTGTTTATATGACTTTGTCAATTTGTGAAAGCTTCACAAGTCCTCGTCACGAAGCATTCAAACCCATAATCCAACTGGGTCTGTAGGCACCACACTGTAAATGATGAACACGTTGGTGTCATACAATTATAATAACTCTGTTAACTTAATATAACCTGAAATTTTTACTTCGACCTCATGTTTGCATTAACCCCTAAAGGCCGGTTGACGTGATAGACCGTCTTACGTAAGGAACCGGGCAACTGCACCTACCGTCACAGTGAGTTAGCGCTATTTCGCGCCCTGTACGGCTAGTTTTTCTTGTCGTTGGGCGAGAAAATACACTCACAATATCGATCCGCTACCCACTCAGTCGATTCTGGGAGCCCACGATGGCTGGGCGATTTTTAAGTATTTGCCCTTGTCCGAATTTGTGCTCTAACGATCGTAAGACAATACCGTAGTGAATATATGTACGTGAGTGACTCCATGATATTCCTACAAGGTTACAAATTATTATTTAGTGTATAGATCATGACAGACGATATATAATGGGGTAGTAATAAGAAAATAACACCACAAAACACGCCCATACAGGCACAATCGATAGTAAATATACGTGTTTCCTACGGTTCAAGTCGGTTTGTTTATCATTTTCTAAGTGACAGTTACACGATGATATATTCCTACAAGTGTTCATACTATTTTTAGTGTTGAAATCATGACATACGATACATAATAGTAGTAATACGAGTGAGTTGACAATGGAGTTACGCGGGAAACTGTACACTAAGCCGTGGTCGAGTCTATCCCGCGCGTACATACAGACATACTGCAGATTCGCGGCAAGACATGGTCTACTTAAACTCGCCCTATCTCCACAACTATTCATCGTACAGCCTTCCCGATGGTACCATTGGAAAGAGGAAGAGTTGAAGGTAAGGATGGAATAATTTTGAAGTCAGTACACTATATAGGTTAAGAGTGTGAGCATTGTGAATATAGGGCAAATCGAGGAATTTTGACGCTAGCGGCAGGGTAGAAATGTGGAGGCAGGGACCCCCTCTCCCGGTCTGCAGGGGTTAACGGATACCCTCTCCACCCTATTAATCCGTTAAATCGAGGTTTAACTGTATACTATACACTCATCCCTCCGCTATCGAGGGTTTGGTTATAGCGTTTCGTTACTATTGCGCATGTGTGAAATGTTCACCTTCATCCTCTATAGCGCATCCGTATGCTTACTATCACGCACCTAACATTCAAATTTGGTGGTGCGAAGGTAGCGACTATGTGATTGACCAAGCACACTGGACTGACAGCTATGTTTATCATGACATGGTGTTACAACAGTGAAGGTAGCCACTATGTGATTGGCCAAGCACACTGGACTGACAGCCATGTTTATCATGACATGGTGTTACAACAGTGAAGGTAGCGACTATGTGATTGGCCAAGCACACTGGACTGACAGCCATGTTTATCATGACATGGTGTTACAACAGTGAAGGTAGCGACTATGTGATTGGCCAAGCACACTGGACTGACAGCCATGTTTATCATGACATGGTGTTACAGCAGTAAAGATGAGGACTGGGTGGGTTTCTAGCTAGCTCAGCTTATCAACCATATCTTTGTTTAACACAAGAGAGTTAACTAGTGATACAATGTGTGGAGATAAAGCTTTTTCATCGGCGCCTAATTACACCTCGGTCTGGTATAGAATGTCCAATACGTCGATATAAGACATCGTTCCTATAGGGATGTATATTACAATTCGTATTAAGCATATTAAATGCATATAACATGCAGAAGTTCCTAGTCTAATAACAATGGCTAACAGACCAACAGAAAACATGCAGAAATTCCTGGTCTGAGTATTAGTGGCCTGCTCACCAATAACACACACACACACACACACACGTACTGAAACACTCACAACAACACCAGCACTCCATAACACCACATACATTACTGTGTTGTCTGTTTGTCTGTCCTTCTCCTTCTGTAGTGATGGCAATGTGGTAAATAAATCACCAATACTGTACTGATGTCAGATAGGTACGACAGAAAATGTTTTATTATTTATTCATGTATATATATATATATGTATATATATATACATACATATGAGGTTGAGTTTAATATAATGTTATATTGTTAGGATAGATATATTTTGTTATGTTTAATTATTGTCTGTGTGATATTAACTACCTGTTAAACTGTTATGGTGCTTGCGAGGGTCGAGTGCTTCGCACTTTGTGAAATAATTATTGACTCGGAGGTGTCACGAGTCAGTGAGGCCCTGTGGCCGAGGTGATGAGGGATAGACGGAGGAGAAGGACGGGAGTGGGTGAGAGGTTCCTGTGTGGACCAGACCTGTGTGGTCCTACTCTCCCTTTTGAGGTTCCTGCGTGGACCAGACCTGTGTGGTCTCTACTCACCCTTGACTAAGAGGGCCGTGTGTTGATGTTATGTATTAGGTGAAAATAACCTGTGCTGTATATATAATTATATCTTTTTAATTAAAACTGAAGAAAAGAAGTACAGCAAGTTGTGTGTGTTTTCCTCACCAAACCAGAGTCCCCGTTCGATCCCTGACAAATGGTGCCCAGACCCGGGAAAACTCTGTGTACGTGAGGAAACACTGGTGGGAGACAACGGTGAAGTGACATATTCTGACAGTGGTGAAGGGTGATACGGTAACGTCACAATGTCCGAATACGAGGTGCTTAAGGAGACCACGTCAATTGGTGAACGTCTCGGTTATGAGGGGGAAGCATTGAGAAGCTTTGTAAATAATTTGTTTCAAGCAGAAAGAGAAAGGCGAGCAGAAAACCGTGAAGACGAAAAGCTGAAACGTGATCTAAAGGAAAGGGAATTGGCTCTCAAGGAACGTGAACTGGTGTTACAGGAAAACCGAAGTTCTTCTGGTGTAAGTGGTAACACAGTACCCCCTGCAACAGATACAGTGTTACATGTGAAGTTACCTAAATTCGATGAAACGTGTGATGATATTGACTCTTATATCGAGCGATTTGAAAGGTACGCCACCGCTCGTAAGTGGGAGAGAGATAATTGGGCCATCAATCTAGGTTCCTTATTAACCGGTAAGGCATTACAGGCGTACGTGAGCCTACAAAGTGATACTGCCTCTGACTATGAGGTAGTAAAGAAAGCCGTACTACAACGATTTATGTTGACGGAGGAGGGTTACCGCCAAATGTTTCGGGACACCTGTCCTGACAGAAGTGAGACTGTTGCCCAGTTTTCGTGTCGTATGAAACTATACTTTGACCGATGGGTAGAGATGTCTGGAATTACGAAAAACTACGAGAAACTGCAAGACCTAGTGTTACGGGAACAGTTCCTACGCAAGACTCATTATGATCTGAGGATATTCCTGAAGGAGAGGACGCCAGGGAATTTAATGGAGATGGAGCAGTTAACGGAACAATACCTAGCAGCGCATGGTGGGCCAATGTGGAGGCCGACAAAACAAATGAAGGCAAAGCAGGACGGGCCTAGCAAGCTTGAGGTTCTCAAACCACTAGAATTGCAGTCTCCAAAACGTACGACAATGCAGGCAAGACTGTGTTTTTTATGTTCCCGCCCCGGACATATCGCTAAGGACTGTAGACAGCACACAAGAATCTACAAACCACCGTTTAACTCGAAGGATCGTGAAGCAAAGGAGGAGAAAACCGGAGCCTGTGTAGAACCGAAACCTTCGACTGTGACATTACCCTCAGGTGAGAAGATACCACTTATTGTGGACTCAGGTGCTATGGAGAACGGCCTGAACGTGACTGTGGGATTCATCGAGGGACAGAAGGTACAGGTACTACGAGACACAGGTTGCACCGGTGTGGTTGTGAAGCGAAAGTTTGTCAGACCAGAGCAGCTAACTGGTGACAGTAAGAAGTGTGTACTGATAGACCGCACCGCTCGTGTTTGTCCGGTTGCTATAATAAAGATCCACACATCCTACTATTCTGGAGAAGTTGAGGCCACTTGTATGACAGACACCATATGCGACCTCATCGTAGGCAACATTAAGGGTGTGAAACCCCCTGACGAGGCGTCTGACCTTGATTGGGTGGGAGGACTCGACGACGAACCAGCGACTGCAGTGGAGGTGCCAGCTGAAGAAGAAGAGGACCCCTTTATGAGCATGGCGATAACCGACACTGACTTTGGTGGGGCTGTCGCCACACGACAGCAGGCCAAGATGGAGGAGAGACGTATACGACCACTGAAGGTGACAGCGGCAGACAACAGCAACGCTCGCCTGGAGGATCCCATCACGAGGGAAGAGCAGGAGGCGGACCCCAGTTTCCAGAGCTTGGTAAAGCACCCCCACACAAACACTGGTAACATGGTACTACAAAATGGATTATGGTATAAAGTAGGTATAAGGAATAATGTTGATATTGAACAACTGTTTGTACCTAAGTCACGGAGATCCCAAATAATGAAGTTAGCTCATGAATGTCTCCTAGGAGGTCACCTTGGGGGTAAGAAAACATTAGCTAGGGTACTGACTTGTTTTTTCTGGCCAGGTGTTACAGTGAATGTGAAGAAGTGGTGTAGGAGTTGTGATGTGTGTCAAAGGACTGTTCCAAAGGGTAGAATTACTAAAGTTCCACTAGGTAGGATGCCATTAATGAGTCTCCCTTTTCAGAAGATTGCCATAGACATTGTAGGTCCTATAGCTCCAGCTTCCTCAAAAGAGAATAAATATATATTGACTATTGTTGACTATGCTACTAGATGGCCAGAGGCAGTAGCTTTAAGAGACATAACCACAGAGAGTGTAGCTGATGCATTGCTTGAAGTTTTTTCTAGGGTTGGTTTTCCTCAGGAAATACTGAGTGACCAGGGGTCTCAATTTACCTCGGGTCTTATGAGAGAAATTTGTAGGATGATTAGTGTTAAACAGTCATTCACTACTCCGTATCACCCCATGGCCAATGGCTTGAACGAGAAGTTTAATGGAACTTTAAAGTCTATGCTTAAAAAGATTTGTCATGAATGTCCTTCAGACTGGGATCGCTACTTGCCTGCGGTGTTGTTTGCATACCATGAAGTTCCCCAGTCTAGCACTGGCTTTGCACCGTTTGAGGTACTCTACGGGCGAACGGTAAGAGGTCCGTTAAATTTACTCAAGGATGTATGGGTTGGTAAAGGAGAGGAAAGACAGACTTTGAACACTTATCAGTATGTAGTTGATTTAAGAAATAAACTGGATAAGACTTGTCAGATAGTGCATGATAATTTGAACAGAGCAGGTGAGGTGTACAAACATCACTACGACAAGAAGGCCAGAAATAGGATCATGAATGTAGGTGATAAAGTGTTGTTATTGTTACCCACTGACTCTAATAAACTACTTTTAAGCTGGAAAGGACCCTTTGATATTGTGGAAGTCATTAATGAATTTGATTATAGGATAATGTTGGGTAATGGTAAGACCAAAATATTTCATGCCAATTTACTTAAACAGTATGAGGTGAGGGATGAGGTAATTGCCGTCTCAGTCATCCCCTGTGAGGATGTCGGGGAGGAAGAACAGCTACTACAGTTGCCAGAGGTAAAAGGGAAGGAAACCTACAAGGATGTGAGTGTAAATCCTGAACTGACTGTTTCTCAGAAGAAAGAACTTAATGAGTTAATACTTGAATTTTCAGACATTTTCACAGACAGACCAGGCTTGACTCATTTGGAGAAACATGTCATAGAATTAACTGATAGTGAGCCAGTCAGAGAGAGACCTTACCCTTTACCCTTTGCAACTCGTACAGCAGTAGAAGATGAAGTTCAGACCATGTTAAGACAAGGAATTATAGAAAGATCAAATTCTGATTTCAGGGCTCCAGTTGTACTTGTTAACAAACAAGATGGTTCTTATAGGTTCTGTGTAAATTATAAGAAATTGAATAGAAAAACTAAGTTTGATGCTGAACCCATGAATTTGCCAGAAGACATATTGTCTAACCTAACACATAAGAATTATTTTTCTAAGCTTGATTTTAGTCGTGGTTTCTGGCAGATTCCCATGGAAGATAGCTCAAAAGAGTACACTGCTTTCACCACGCCAAGTGGTTGTTATCACTTTACTAGACTTCCATTTGGATTAATAAATTCACCAGCTACATATAACAGAATGATGAGAAAACTTTTGTATGGACAACCTAATGTGGACAATTATGTAGATGATGTTTTAGGACATACGTCTAACTGGAGTGAACACTTTGTTATGTTGAGAGATTTATTTATCAAGATAAGAAGGGCGGGCCTCACTGTAAGGCCATCCAAGTGTTTATTTGGGTATGCATCTATGACTTTCTTGGGGCATAAGGTAGGGCATGGCAAAGTCACTCCAGAAGACAGTACTGTTCAACGCATTCTTGATTTTCCTCCTCCCAGTACAAAGAAACAGTTAAGATCATTCCTTGGTTTGGTGGGATGGTACCAAAAATGTATCCCTAGTTATTCTGCTATAACTGCAATATTAACTGATCTTTTACAGAAAAGGTTGCCCACCAAACTCAGATGGGAGGAGGGACACAAGGATGCATTTGAGGGGTTGAAAAGGCGGATTACATCACAACCAGTGCTGCGATCACCGGATTTTAATCTGCCTTTTTTAGTACACACAGATGCGTCATCCCATGCAGTCGGGGCGGCGTTGTTACAGGAGTTTCCTGACGGCCTGTTTCCAGTAGCATTTGCCAGTCGCAAGCTACAGCCAAGGGAACAGAGATACTCAGTCAGTGAGAGAGAGTGTCTAGCAATAATATTCGCTGTTAAGAAATTTGACCGCTACCTATATGGTAAAGAATTTATCTTGTGTACAGATCATTCAGCACTTTCCTATCTTCAGAAAAAGAAACCTGAGAATTCACGATTGTTGAGATGGGCTTTGTTTCTGCAAAATTATCCTTACACTGTAAAAGTAATCAAGGGAAAGGAGAATGTTCTATCTGATTTTCTTAGTCGTCTGTAGGTTAGGCCTAACAAGGTCTTGTTCGGCTTTGGTGGAGGGATGTCAGATAGGTACGACAGAAAATGTTTTATTATTTATTCATGTATATATATATATATATATATATGTATATATATATATATACATACATATGAGGTTGAGTTTAATATAATGTTATATTGTTAGGATAGATATATTTTGTTATGTTTAATTATTGTCTGTGTGATATTAACTACCTGTTAAACTGTTATGGTGCTTGCGAGGGTCGAGTGCTTCGCACTTTGTGAAATAATTATTGACTCGGAGGTGTCACGAGTCAGTGAGGCCCTGTGGCCGAGGTGATGAGGGATAGACGGAGGAGAAGGACGGGAGTGGGTGAGAGGTTCCTGTGTGGACCAGACCTGTGTGGTCCTACTCTCCCTTTTGAGGTTCCTGCGTGGACCAGACCTGTGTGGTCTCTACTCACCCTTGACTAAGAGGGCCGTGTGTTGATGTTATGTATTAGGTGAAAATAACCTGTGCTGTATATATAATTATATCTTTTTAATTAAAACTGAAGAAAAGAAGTACAGCAAGTTGTGTGTGTTTTCCTCACCAAACCAGAGTCCCCGTTCGATCCCTGACAACTGACTAGTGTGATGGTTGGTGAAGTACAAAACAAAACCACTTAGTTAAAGGGGATAGCATACATTTGGTACATTACAGCATCTGGATTCCTTCAAAATATGCCAGGAAACAACAGGACCAGATGGACAAAAATATTGGTGGCCTGTTGTTACATGAAATATTTTTGGGGAGAATCAGTTGCTCCAGATTTACCACCAACACTGTACTACCCCATTAATTAACAACACACACACACACACTCCACCTCACCTCACTGTATGTCTGTCTTCATCCCAGTCATTACCCACCTTTATTTTTGGCTGCAAGGTACTGCTTGTATGCTGGTGAATTGTGGTACTCCTCTAGAGTCTTACTGTAATGGGTTTATAAAGCAGCACCAGAGTATATGAGGCAGGTAGCAGACCAGAGCAACACCATCTACTGTCCTCTCCTCTAAAAAGTGTATTATCCTCTTAAGGGGGTGTGGGAGTAGGTGACAGGCTTGGGGGAGGGGGTTTGGGGGGTGTGAAACCCCCTGACGAGGCGTCTGACCTTGATTGGGTGGGAGGACTCGACGACGAACCAGCGACTGCAGTGGAGGTGCCAGCTGAAGAAGAAGAGGACCCCTTTATGAGCATGGCGATAACCGACACTGACTTTGGTGGGGCTGTCGCCACACGACAGCAGGCCAAGATGGAGGAGAGACGTATACGACCACTGAAGGTGACAGCGGCAGACAACAGCAACGCTCGCCTGGAGGATCCCATCACGAGGGAAGAGCAGGAGGCGGACCCCAGTTTCCAGAGCTTGGTAAAGCACCCCCACACAAACACTGGTAACATGGTACTACAAAATGGATTATGGTATAAAGTAGGTATAAGGAATAATGTTGATATTGAACAACTGTTTGTACCTAAGTCACGGAGATCCCAAATAATGAAGTTAGCTCATGAATGTCTCCTAGGAGGTCACCTTGGGGGTAAGAAAACATTAGCTAGGGTACTGACTTGTTTTTTCTGGCCAGGTGTTACAGTGAATGTGAAGAAGTGGTGTAGGAGTTGTGATGTGTGTCAAAGGACTGTTCCAAAGGGTAGAATTACTAAAGTTCCACTAGGTAGGATGCCATTAATGAGTCTCCCTTTTCAGAAGATTGCCATAGACATTGTAGGTCCTATAGCTCCAGCTTCCTCAAAAGAGAATAAATATATATTGACTATTGTTGACTATGCTACTAGATGGCCAGAGGCAGTAGCTTTAAGAGACATAACCACAGAGAGTGTAGCTGATGCATTGCTTGAAGTTTTTTCTAGGGTTGGTTTTCCTCAGGAAATACTGAGTGACCAGGGGTCTCAATTTACCTCGGGTCTTATGAGAGAAATTTGTAGGATGATTAGTGTTAAACAGTCATTCACTACTCCGTATCACCCCATGGCCAATGGCTTGAACGAGAAGTTTAATGGAACTTTAAAGTCTATGCTTAAAAAGATTTGTCATGAATGTCCTTCAGACTGGGATCGCTACTTGCCTGCGGTGTTGTTTGCATACCATGAAGTTCCCCAGTCTAGCACTGGCTTTGCACCGTTTGAGGTACTCTACGGGCGAACGGTAAGAGGTCCGTTAAATTTACTCAAGGATGTATGGGTTGGTAAAGGAGAGGAAGGACAGACTTTGAACACTTATCAGTATGTAGTTGATTTAAGAAATAAACTGGATAAGACTTGTCAGATAGTGCATGATAATTTGAACAGAGCAGGTGAGGTGTACAAACATCACTACGACAAGAAGGCCAGAAATAGGATCATGAATGTAGGTGATAAAGTGTTGTTATTGTTACCCACTGACTCTAATAAACTACTTTTAAGCTGGAAAGGACCCTTTGATATTGTGGAAGTCATTAATGAATTTGATTATAGGATAATGTTGGGTAATGGTAAGACCAAAATATTTCATGCCAATTTACTTAAACAGTATGAGGTGAGGGATGAGGTAATTGCCGTCTCAGTCATCCCCTGTGAGGATGTCGGGGAGGAAGAACAGCTACTACAGTTGCCAGAGGTAAAAGGGAAGGAAACCTACAAGGATGTGAGTGTAAATCCTGAACTGACTGTTTCTCAGAAGAAAGAACTTAATGAGTTAATACTTGAATTTTCAGACATTTTCACAGACAGACCAGGCTTGACTCATTTGGAGAAACATGTCATAGAATTAACTGATAGTGAGCCAGTCAGAGAGAGACCTTACCCTTTACCCTTTGCAACTCGTACAGCAGTAGAAGATGAAGTTCAGACCATGTTAAGACAAGGAATTATAGAAAGATCAAATTCTGATTTCAGGGCTCCAGTTGTACTTGTTAACAAACAAGATGGTTCTTATAGGTTCTGTGTAAATTATAAGAAATTGAATAGAAAAACTAAGTTTGATGCTGAACCCATGAATTTGCCAGAAGACATATTGTCTAACCTAACACATAAGAATTATTTTTCTAAGCTTGATTTTAGTCGTGGTTTCTGGCAGATTCCCATGGAAGATAGCTCAAAAGAGTACACTGCTTTCACCACGCCAAGTGGTTGTTATCACTTTACTAGACTTCCATTTGGATTAATAAATTCACCAGCTACATATAACAGAATGATGAGAAAACTTTTGTATGGACAACCTAATGTGGACAATTATGTAGATGATGTTTTAGGACATACGTCTAACTGGAGTGAACACTTTGTTATGTTGAGAGATTTATTTATCAAGATAAGAAGGGCGGGCCTCACTGTAAGGCCATCCAAGTGTTTATTTGGGTATGCATCTATGACTTTCTTGGGGCATAAGGTAGGGCATGGCAAAGTCACTCCAGAAGACAGTACTGTTCAACGCATTCTTGATTTTCCTCCTCCCAGTACAAAGAAACAGTTAAGATCATTCCTTGGTTTGGTGGGATGGTACCAAAAATGTATCCCTAGTTATTCTGCTATAACTGCAATATTAACTGATCTTTTACAGAAAAGGTTGCCCACCAAACTCAGATGGGAGGAGGGACACAAGGATGCATTTGAGGGGTTGAAAAGGCGGATTACATCACAACCAGTGCTGCGATCACCGGATTTTAATCTGCCTTTTTTAGTACACACAGATGCGTCATCCCATGCAGTCGGGGCGGCGTTGTTACAGGAGTTTCCTGACGGCCTGTTTCCAGTAGCATTTGCCAGTCGCAAGCTACAGCCAAGGGAACAGAGATACTCAGTCAGTGAGAGAGAGTGTCTAGCAATAATATTCGCTGTTAAGAAATTTGACCGCTACCTATATGGTAAAGAATTTATCTTGTGTACAGATCATTCAGCACTTTCCTATCTTCAGAAAAAGAAACCTGAGAATTCACGATTGTTGAGATGGGCTTTGTTTCTGCAAAATTATCCTTACACTGTAAAAGTAATCAAGGGAAAGGAGAATGTTCTATCTGATTTTCTTAGTCGTCTGTAGGTTAGGCCTAACAAGGTCTTGTTCGGCTTTGGTGGAGGGATGTCAGATAGGTACGACAGAAAATGTTTTATTATTTATTCATGTATATATATATATATATATATATATGTATATATATATATACATACATATGAGGTTGAGTTTAATATAATGTTATATTGTTAGGATAGATATATTTTGTTATGTTTAATTATTGTCTGTGTGATATTAACTACCTGTTAAACTGTTATGGTGCTTGCGAGGGTCGAGTGCTTCGCACTTTGTGAAATAATTATTGACTCGGAGGTGTCACGAGTCAGTGAGGCCCTGTGGCCGAGGTGATGAGGGATAGACGGAGGAGAAGGACGGGAGTGGGTGAGAGGTTCCTGTGTGGACCAGACCTGTGTGGTCCTACTCTCCCTTTTGAGGTTCCTGCGTGGACCAGACCTGTGTGGTCTCTACTCACCCTTGACTAAGAGGGCCGTGTGTTGATGTTATGTATTAGGTGAAAATAACCTGTGCTGTATATATAATTATATCTTTTTAATTAAAACTGAAGAAAAGAAGTACAGCAAGTTGTGTGTGTTTTCCTCACCAAACCAGAGTCCCCGTTCGATCCCTGACAACTGACTAGTGTGATGGTTGGTGAAGTACAAAACAAAACCACTTAGTTAAAGGGGATAGCATACATTTGGTACATTACAGCATCTGGATTCCTTCAAAATATGCCAGGAAACAACAGGACCAGATGGACAAAAATATTGGTGGCCTGTTGTTACATGAAATATTTTTGGGGAGAATCAGTTGCTCCAGATTTACCACCAACACTGTACTACCCCATTAATTAACAACACACACACACACACTCCACCTCACCTCACTGTATGTCTGTCTTCATCCCAGTCATTACCCACCTTTATTTTTGGCTGCAAGGTACTGCTTGTATGCTGGTGAATTGTGGTACTCCTCTAGAGTCTTACTGTAATGGGTTTATAAAGCAGCACCAGAGTATATGAGGCAGGTAGCAGACCAGAGCAACACCATCTACTGTCCTCTCCTCTAAAAAGTGTATTATCCTCTTAAGGGGGTGTGGGAGTAGGTGACAGGCTTGGGGGAGGGGGTTTGGGGGGTGTGAAACCCCCTGACGAGGCGTCTGACCTTGATTGGGTGGGAGGACTCGACGACGAACCAGCGACTGCAGTGGAGGTGCCAGCTGAAGAAGAAGAGGACCCCTTTATGAGCATGGCGATAACCGACACTGACTTTGGTGGGGCTGTCGCCACACGACAGCAGGCCAAGATGGAGGAGAGACGTATACGACCACTGAAGGTGACAGCGGCAGACAACAGCAACGCTCGCCTGGAGGATCCCATCACGAGGGAAGAGCAGGAGGCGGACCCCAGTTTCCAGAGCTTGGTAAAGCACCCCCACACAAACACTGGTAACATGGTACTACAAAATGGATTATGGTATAAAGTAGGTATAAGGAATAATGTTGATATTGAACAACTGTTTGTACCTAAGTCACGGAGATCCCAAATAATGAAGTTAGCTCATGAATGTCTCCTAGGAGGTCACCTTGGGGGTAAGAAAACATTAGCTAGGGTACTGACTTGTTTTTTCTGGCCAGGTGTTACAGTGAATGTGAAGAAGTGGTGTAGGAGTTGTGATGTGTGTCAAAGGACTGTTCCAAAGGGTAGAATTACTAAAGTTCCACTAGGTAGGATGCCATTAATGAGTCTCCCTTTTCAGAAGATTGCCATAGACATTGTAGGTCCTATAGCTCCAGCTTCCTCAAAAGAGAATAAATATATATTGACTATTGTTGACTATGCTACTAGATGGCCAGAGGCAGTAGCTTTAAGAGACATAACCACAGAGAGTGTAGCTGATGCATTGCTTGAAGTTTTTTCTAGGGTTGGTTTTCCTCAGGAAATACTGAGTGACCAGGGGTCTCAATTTACCTCGGGTCTTATGAGAGAAATTTGTAGGATGATTAGTGTTAAACAGTCATTCACTACTCCGTATCACCCCATGGCCAATGGCTTGAACGAGAAGTTTAATGGAACTTTAAAGTCTATGCTTAAAAAGATTTGTCATGAATGTCCTTCAGACTGGGATCGCTACTTGCCTGCGGTGTTGTTTGCATACCATGAAGTTCCCCAGTCTAGCACTGGCTTTGCACCGTTTGAGGTACTCTACGGGCGAACGGTAAGAGGTCCGTTAAATTTACTCAAGGATGTATGGGTTGGTAAAGGAGAGGAAGGACAGACTTTGAACACTTATCAGTATGTAGTTGATTTAAGAAATAAACTGGATAAGACTTGTCAGATAGTGCATGATAATTTGAACAGAGCAGGTGAGGTGTACAAACATCACTACGACAAGAAGGCCAGAAATAGGATCATGAATGTAGGTGATAAAGTGTTGTTATTGTTACCCACTGACTCTAATAAACTACTTTTAAGCTGGAAAGGACCCTTTGATATTGTGGAAGTCATTAATGAATTTGATTATAGGATAATGTTGGGTAATGGTAAGACCAAAATATTTCATGCCAATTTACTTAAACAGTATGAGGTGAGGGATGAGGTAATTGCCGTCTCAGTCATCCCCTGTGAGGATGTCGGGGAGGAAGAACAGCTACTACAGTTGCCAGAGGTAAAAGGGAAGGAAACCTACAAGGATGTGAGTGTAAATCCTGAACTGACTGTTTCTCAGAAGAAAGAACTTAATGAGTTAATACTTGAATTTTCAGACATTTTCACAGACAGACCAGGCTTGACTCATTTGGAGAAACATGTCATAGAATTAACTGATAGTGAGCCAGTCAGAGAGAGACCTTACCCTTTACCCTTTGCAACTCGTACAGCAGTAGAAGATGAAGTTCAGACCATGTTAAGACAAGGAATTATAGAAAGATCAAATTCTGATTTCAGGGCTCCAGTTGTACTTGTTAACAAACAAGATGGTTCTTATAGGTTCTGTGTAAATTATAAGAAATTGAATAGAAAAACTAAGTTTGATGCTGAACCCATGAATTTGCCAGAAGACATATTGTCTAACCTAACACATAAGAATTATTTTTCTAAGCTTGATTTTAGTCGTGGTTTCTGGCAGATTCCCATGGAAGATAGCTCAAAAGAGTACACTGCTTTCACCACGCCAAGTGGTTGTTATCACTTTACTAGACTTCCATTTGGATTAATAAATTCACCAGCTACATATAACAGAATGATGAGAAAACTTTTGTATGGACAACCTAATGTGGACAATTATGTAGATGATGTTTTAGGACATACGTCTAACTGGAGTGAACACTTTGTTATGTTGAGAGATTTATTTATCAAGATAAGAAGGGCGGGCCTCACTGTAAGGCCATCCAAGTGTTTATTTGGGTATGCATCTATGACTTTCTTGGGGCATAAGGTAGGGCATGGCAAAGTCACTCCAGAAGACAGTACTGTTCAACGCATTCTTGATTTTCCTCCTCCCAGTACAAAGAAACAGTTAAGATCATTCCTTGGTTTGGTGGGATGGTACCAAAAATGTATCCCTAGTTATTCTGCTATAACTGCAATATTAACTGATCTTTTACAGAAAAGGTTGCCCACCAAACTCAGATGGGAGGAGGGACACAAGGATGCATTTGAGGGGTTGAAAAGGCGGATTACATCACAACCAGTGCTGCGATCACCGGATTTTAATCTGCCTTTTTTAGTACACACAGATGCGTCATCCCATGCAGTCGGGGCGGCGTTGTTACAGGAGTTTCCTGACGGCCTGTTTCCAGTAGCATTTGCCAGTCGCAAGCTACAGCCAAGGGAACAGAGATACTCAGTCAGTGAGAGAGAGTGTCTAGCAATAATATTCGCTGTTAAGAAATTTGACCGCTACCTATATGGTAAAGAATTTATCTTGTGTACAGATCATTCAGCACTTTCCTATCTTCAGAAAAAGAAACCTGAGAATTCACGATTGTTGAGATGGGCTTTGTTTCTGCAAAATTATCCTTACACTGTAAAAGTAATCAAGGGAAAGGAGAATGTTCTATCTGATTTTCTTAGTCGTCTGTAGGTTAGGCCTAACAAGGTCTTGTTCGGCTTTGGTGGAGGGATGTCAGATAGGTACGACAGAAAATGTTTTATTATTTATTCATGTATATATATATATATATATATATATATATGTATATATATATATACATACATATGAGGTTGAGTTTAATATAATGTTATATTGTTAGGATAGATATATTTTGTTATGTTTAATTATTGTCTGTGTGATATTAACTACCTGTTAAACTGTTATGGTGCTTGCGAGGGTCGAGTGCTTCGCACTTTGTGAAATAATTATTGACTCGGAGGTGTCACGAGTCAGTGAGGCCCTGTGGCCGAGGTGATGAGGGATAGACGGAGGAGAAGGACGGGAGTGGGTGAGAGGTTCCTGTGTGGACCAGACCTGTGTGGTCCTACTCTCCCTTTTGAGGTTCCTGCGTGGACCAGACCTGTGTGGTCTCTACTCACCCTTGACTAAGAGGGCCGTGTGTTGATGTTATGTATTAGGTGAAAATAACCTGTGCTGTATATATAATTATATCTTTTTAATTAAAACTGAAGAAAAGAAGTACAGCAAGTTGTGTGTGTTTTCCTCACCAAACCAGAGTCCCCGTTCGATCCCTGACAACTGACTAGTGTGATGGTTGGTGAAGTACAAAACAAAACCACTTAGTTAAAGGGGATAGCATACATTTGGTACATTACAGCATCTGGATTCCTTCAAAATATGCCAGGAAACAACAGGACCAGATGGACAAAAATATTGGTGGCCTGTTGTTACATGAAATATTTTTGGGGAGAATCAGTTGCTCCAGATTTACCACCAACACTGTACTACCCCATTAATTAACAACACACACACACACACTCCACCTCACCTCACTGTATGTCTGTCTTCATCCCAGTCATTACCCACCTTTATTTTTGGCTGCAAGGTACTGCTTGTATGCTGGTGAATTGTGGTACTCCTCTAGAGTCTTACTGTAATGGGTTTATAAAGCAGCACCAGAGTATATGAGGCAGGTAGCAGACCAGAGCAACACCATCTACTGTCCTCTCCTCTAAAAAGTGTATTATCCTCTTAAGGGGGTGTGGGAGTAGGTGACAGGCTTGGGGGAGGGGGTTTGGGGGGTGTGAAACCCCCTGACGAGGCGTCTGACCTTGATTGGGTGGGAGGACTCGACGACGAACCAGCGACTGCAGTGGAGGTGCCAGCTGAAGAAGAAGAGGACCCCTTTATGAGCATGGCGATAACCGACACTGACTTTGGTGGGGCTGTCGCCACACGACAGCAGGCCAAGATGGAGGAGAGACGTATACGACCACTGAAGGTGACAGCGGCAGACAACAGCAACGCTCGCCTGGAGGATCCCATCACGAGGGAAGAGCAGGAGGCGGACCCCAGTTTCCAGAGCTTGGTAAAGCACCCCCACACAAACACTGGTAACATGGTACTACAAAATGGATTATGGTATAAAGTAGGTATTAGGAATAATGTTGATATTGAACAACTGTTTGTACCTAAGTCACGGAGATCCCAAATAATGAAGTTAGCTCATGAATGTCTCCTAGGAGGTCACCTTGGGGGTAAGAAAACATTAGCTAGGGTACTGACTTGTTTTTTCTGGCCAGGTGTTACAGTGAATGTGAAGAAGTGGTGTAGGAGTTGTGATGTGTGTCAAAGGACTGTTCCAAAGGGTAGAATTACTAAAGTTCCACTAGGTAGGATGCCATTAATGAGTCTCCCTTTTCAGAAGATTGCCATAGACATTGTAGGTCCTATAGCTCCAGCTTCCTCAAAAGAGAATAAATATATATTGACTATTGTTGACTATGCTACTAGATGGCCAGAGGCAGTAGCTTTAAGAGACATAACCACAGAGAGTGTAGCTGATGCATTGCTTGAAGTTTTTTCTAGGGTTGGTTTTCCTCAGGAAATACTGAGTGACCAGGGGTCTCAATTTACCTCGGGTCTTATGAGAGAAATTTGTAGGATGATTAGTGTTAAACAGTCATTCACTACTCCGTATCACCCCATGGCCAATGGCTTGAACGAGAAGTTTAATGGAACTTTAAAGTCTATGCTTAAAAAGATTTGTCATGAATGTCCTTCAGACTGGGATCGCTACTTGCCTGCGGTGTTGTTTGCATACCATGAAGTTCCCCAGTCTAGCACTGGCTTTGCACCGTTTGAGGTACTCTACGGGCGAACGGTAAGAGGTCCGTTAAATTTACTCAAGGATGTATGGGTTGGTAAAGGAGAGGAAGGACAGACTTTGAACACTTATCAGTATGTAGTTGATTTAAGAAATAAACTGGATAAGACTTGTCAGATAGTGCATGATAATTTGAACAGAGCAGGTGAGGTGTACAAACATCACTACGACAAGAAGGCCAGAAATAGGATCATGAATGTAGGTGATAAAGTGTTGTTATTGTTACCCACTGACTCTAATAAACTACTTTTAAGCTGGAAAGGACCCTTTGATATTGTGGAAGTCATTAATGAATTTGATTATAGGATAATGTTGGGTAATGGTAAGACCAAAATATTTCATGCCAATTTACTTAAACAGTATGAGGTGAGGGATGAGGTAATTGCCGTCTCAGTCATCCCCTGTGAGGATGTCGGGGAGGAAGAACAGCTACTACAGTTGCCAGAGGTAAAAGGGAAGGAAACCTACAAGGATGTGAGTGTAAATCCTGAACTGACTGTTTCTCAGAAGAAAGAACTTAATGAGTTAATACTTGAATTTTCAGACATTTTCACAGACAGACCAGGCTTGACTCATTTGGAGAAACATGTCATAGAATTAACTGATAGTGAGCCAGTCAGAGAGAGACCTTACCCTTTACCCTTTGCAACTCGTACAGCAGTAGAAGATGAAGTTCAGACCATGTTAAGACAAGGAATTATAGAAAGATCAAATTCTGATTTCAGGGCTCCAGTTGTACTTGTTAACAAACAAGATGGTTCTTATAGGTTCTGTGTAAATTATAAGAAATTGAATAGAAAAACTAAGTTTGATGCTGAACCCATGAATTTGCCAGAAGACATATTGTCTAACCTAACACATAAGAATTATTTTTCTAAGCTTGATTTTAGTCGTGGTTTCTGGCAGATTCCCATGGAAGATAGCTCAAAAGAGTACACTGCTTTCACCACGCCAAGTGGTTGTTATCACTTTACTAGACTTCCATTTGGATTAATAAATTCACCAGCTACATATAACAGAATGATGAGAAAACTTTTGTATGGACAACCTAATGTGGACAATTATGTAGATGATGTTTTAGGACATACGTCTAACTGGAGTGAACACTTTGTTATGTTGAGAGATTTATTTATCAAGATAAGAAGGGCGGGCCTCACTGTAAGGCCATCCAAGTGTTTATTTGGGTATGCATCTATGACTTTCTTGGGGCATAAGGTAGGGCATGGCAAAGTCACTCCAGAAGACAGTACTGTTCAACGCATTCTTGATTTTCCTCCTCCCAGTACAAAGAAACAGTTAAGATCATTCCTTGGTTTGGTGGGATGGTACCAAAAATGTATCCCTAGTTATTCTGCTATAACTGCAATATTAACTGATCTTTTACAGAAAAGGTTGCCCACCAAACTCAGATGGGAGGAGGGACACAAGGATGCATTTGAGGGGTTGAAAAGGCGGATTACATCACAACCAGTGCTGCGATCACCGGATTTTAATCTGCCTTTTTTAGTACACACAGATGCGTCATCCCATGCAGTCGGGGCGGCGTTGTTACAGGAGTTTCCTGACGGCCTGTTTCCAGTAGCATTTGCCAGTCGCAAGCTACAGCCAAGGGAACAGAGATACTCAGTCAGTGAGAGAGAGTGTCTAGCAATAATATTCGCTGTTAAGAAATTTGACCGCTACCTATATGGTAAAGAATTTATCTTGTGTACAGATCATTCAGCACTTTCCTATCTTCAGAAAAAGAAACCTGAGAATTCACGATTGTTGAGATGGGCTTTGTTTCTGCAAAATTATCCTTACACTGTAAAAGTAATCAAGGGAAAGGAGAATGTTCTATCTGATTTTCTTAGTCGTCTGTAGGTTAGGCCTAACAAGGTCTTGTTCGGCTTTGGTGGAGGGATGTCAGATAGGTACGACAGAAAATGTTTTATTATTTATTCATGTATATATATATATATATATATATATGTATATATATATATATACATACATATGAGGTTGAGTTTAATATAATGTTATATTGTTAGGATAGATATATTTTGTTATGTTTAATTATTGTCTGTGTGATATTAACTACCTGTTAAACTGTTATGGTGCTTGCGAGGGTCGAGTGCTTCGCACTTTGTGAAATAATTATTGACTCGGAGGTGTCACGAGTCAGTGAGGCCCTGTGGCCGAGGTGATGAGGGATAGACGGAGGAGAAGGACGGGAGTGGGTGAGAGGTTCCTGTGTGGACCAGACCTGTGTGGTCCTACTCTCCCTTTTGAGGTTCCTGCGTGGACCAGACCTGTGTGGTCTCTACTCACCCTTGACTAAGAGGGCCGTGTGTTGATGTTATGTATTAGGTGAAAATAACCTGTGCTGTATATATAATTATATCTTTTTAATTAAAACTGAAGAAAAGAAGTACAGCAAGTTGTGTGTGTTTTCCTCACCAAACCAGAGTCCCCGTTCGATCCCTGACAACTGACTAGTGTGATGGTTGGTGAAGTACAAAACAAAACCACTTAGTTAAAGGGGATAGCATACATTTGGTACATTACAGCATCTGGATTCCTTCAAAATATGCCAGGAAACAACAGGACCAGATGGACAAAAATATTGGTGGCCTGTTGTTACATGAAATATTTTTGGGGAGAATCAGTTGCTCCAGATTTACCACCAACACTGTACTACCCCATTAATTAACAACACACACACACACACTCCACCTCACCTCACTGTATGTCTGTCTTCATCCCAGTCATTACCCACCTTTATTTTTGGCTGCAAGGTACTGCTTGTATGCTGGTGAATTGTGGTACTCCTCTAGAGTCTTACTGTAATGGGTTTATAAAGCAGCACCAGAGTATATGAGGCAGGTAGCAGACCAGAGCAACACCATCTACTGTCCTCTCCTCTAAAAAGTGTATTATCCTCTTAAGGGGGTGTGGGAGTAGGTGACAGGCTTGGGGGAGGGGGTTTGGGGGGTGCGGTATTAGGGAGACAGGCTTGGGGGAGTTAGGGGGGGTGCAAGAATAGGGGACAGGCTTCCTACTCCCTCCCCACCCCACCCCAAGCCTGTTCCCCTACTCCTGCTCTCCCAATTCCCACCCCCCCCTTAACCCCTAAATGCCTATTGTCCATTTAAACGGATGATACGAATTTAGGCTTTGAAGCCGATGATCCGTTTAAATGAACGCACTATAGAAAACTGAGTGTGCTATATCTAACCATTTCCTTGATAGCACTGGGTAGGTATGGCCTTCAGTGAGTGGTGGGAGAGGCGAATGGGTGACATTCCCCACCGGAGGGGGGGAGGCGGGGGCGGAGCCTAAGTTCTCCCCCACCACCACCCTCATACACAGCCAGGCGTCCCCTTCTCTCCCGGCCCTGACTGCCTTCCCCTGCCCCTCATATCCTTCCTACCTTCTCCCTGGGGCTTGTTTACACTTCCACGAGTTATCTGAGTCACTTGGGATAAGCGTAAACGCCAAAACAAGTGTACATATGCTTCAGTAGACACTGAGAGGGCTGCATGTACATGTTTTTTTATCACAAATCATAGCTTGTATGACACTTCAGTGCATCTATATATTTTTTTTACACTCCAACACGTTCAGTCAGACACCAAATCATATGGAAAGGCACAACACATATATATATACAATCACGCACATACGCATATGGACACAAGTCCATACATGACGTGTATGACATTTCCTACTGATTTTACTGCATTTATTATTTTTTTCCCACTATATATATACATAGTTGTACATATTGAGTACAGTGTATCTTGTGTATAGTCCACACAAAATTTTATCAGAGGAGATTGGTGGTCAGGTCAACTGCAGCTGCGTTTCAGCGATAGGGGTCTACTGCGTGCCCCGACTGACTTCCTTCACAAACACACATTCACCCTAACATGCACTCATACACACACATAAATCTACACATTCAGTCTTGTACAGTCACTCAAGACTAATTCCTTCATCATGGTGTTTTACAAACATGTATTACACACATTCCAACACTGGAACTTATAATTTGGTGAGTATGTTTTATGTTTTACATTCTACAAATAGCAGAATGTGTAGTTGTCACGAGGCGACACGTCGACAAAGGGGTCGTCGCAAGGAAACGGGTAAGGGTAGGGGGGTAGGGAAATTCATCAGTTTGACCGCGTAGGACAATGGAGTCCTAGGTTCATTATCTTAGAAGGAGATTAGCTGTTTAGCGGTCTCCCAAAATTTGGTGCGATGAAGGGCCCTATGCGCCACTTCTCACCGTATTTCCATACCATGAACACCATGTCCGACGAGCAGCAACCAAGCACCTCCACCGGAAGATGGGACTTTCGTGGGAGGCCTACTGTGCCTTCAGTGCCTCCGCCAGCTACCCCTACTACTACTACTACAAAAAGACCCGTGAAAAGGAGGCTGGATACGTCGGTAGACATCAGGGTAGCTCTCAGTGAGCTGGATGATTGTATGAGTAGCGACGAGGACAACCTCGAAGGAGACGAATTTCAAGAATTTCAAGATACTCAGAATCTCCCCAGCAGCGACTCTGAAGCCTTTGACCTCGATGACGACGACAAATCCAGTGACCCTGATGACCCTGAGCCTGTCGCTCCAGCACCCCATCCCAGGCGAGGCAGGAGGGCAATGCAGGACGTGATGGGACCCCCTCAGGCAGCCAGCATGCCCAGGAGAAGGGGACACCGACCTGTGCCACCTCCAACAGGGATTCCTAACCCCGCCAGGTTCAGGTGGACTGAGGCGTCCGAGGACGACCCTTATATCCCTAACACGTACATGTTCGATGACAGTGATAGTGGTGTAGGGCAGGCTGTGAGGGACTTACCTCCAGGGGCAAAAGCCATGGACTTTTTTATGCTTTTTTTTTTGACGTGGTACTCATGGAATTTATTGTTGAACGAACAAATTAATTCTGTGAGTACAGTGGCGGTCATGCAGGTTGTTCACCATTTTCTCCTGCTAAACGTTGGTTTAACACGACAGTGGCTGAAACGTACATGTTCCTGGCACTAACAATGCTGATGCCCATTATAAAAATGCTCCGCATTCGTGAATATTGGGCAAAAAATCCACTTGTATTTATTCCAGCATTTGGAAATTATATGACAAGAGATCGGTATCAGTTGTTGTTGAAATACCTCCATTTCAACGACAACAACAACATTGACCGTGACGACGCAATGTTCAAAATACGCCCAATGTTTGACATGATCATGAAAAAATGTAACTAATTATCTTGGCCTTCACAAAAAGTTGTAATTGATGAAAGTTTGGTTCTATTTCGTGGTAGAGTTGTTTTTCGGCAATATATAAAAACTAAAACACATCATTTTGGACTCAAATTATTCGTACTATGTGATTGCAAATCTGGGTGTGTTTTGGACTTGCTTCTGTACACTGGTTCGCGTACCGATGTGCCAGGAAAAGACCCACTGGGTATCTTGGTGGCAGTTGAAAAGGAGATGTTGTCGAAATACCTGTGAAAGGGGCACATTCTGTACATTGATAACTGGTATACAAGCCCTCTCTTGTGCCAGTACTTGCACGGGCAAGACACTGGTACACACTACTGTGTACTGGACTACATGGGCAGCGCAGATGTAAGGTGTGCCATACCAGTAAGCAATGCCCTCGTACCCGCAAGTACACCAACATGATGTGTGCCGAGTGTCAGGTGCCTCTGTGCTTGCCTTGTTTTAGACAATATCACACCCTTACTGAGTACTAAACGAGAACAGCAAAAAGTGTAGAAAATAAGTGATTGTGATAAGTGACAGCTCAGTGACTGCAATGTAGGAAATAAGTGATTGTGATAAGTGACAGCTCAGTGACTGCAATGTAGGAAATAAGTGATTGTGATAAGTGACAGCTCAGTGACTGCAATGTAGGAAATAAGTGATTGTGATAAGTGACAGCTCAGTGACTGCAATATATACTCTAAGTTTTGAAAATAAAGCCCCCTTGTGCACCCCTGAGAAACCTAGAGTGTGTACATACGCACACGTGACCACCACACAACACTACACCACCATGCAACATTGTCTGTCAATGAACATGTAAGTAAAAATATTTATTTTATTGTTTCTTATATTTTGTATTGATTTGGACTATTATTTTCGTTTGTGAAACAGCACGTTATATACGTATATAATTTCGAGATATATATGTTATTTTCTGGTACAATTCAGGTAAGTAAAATATATACTGTATGCTACTCATTTTTCTTATAAATACATAAAAGATTATATTATATATACATTTATGCATTGAAAACAATTTATCTCGTCATATTTACGCAATGAAAATATGCTAGCTCACGTTTTCTCATGTTTTATGGGGTTTATAGGGGTACCTAGTTTATTACTCAAGGCGCTGCTGTATGCAAACCAGTGGACCTAGGAAACTTTAGTTTACAGATTCTGGTGTGTAAAATCAAGCTCTACAAATCTGTAATAACAGAATTTACCCAAACAAAACTTTAAAAATCACCCTGTTTTTGCGGTTCAGGGGCTAGTAGCGTTATCGGGTTAATATTAATATGTAATACTGTATTTACATTTGTAAAGTAACAGTACAGTACATTTATCTTCACTTTTAACACTCGTCACTCAACTCTGCCTCCTCACTCAACTCTCCCTCCTCACTCAACTCTGCCTCCTCACTCAACTCTCCCTCCTCACTCAACTCTCCCTCCTCACTCAACTCTGCCTCTTCACTCCACTCTGCCTCCTCACTCCACTCTGCCTCCTCACTCCACTCTGCCTCCTCACTCCACTCTGCCTCTTCACTTCACTCTGCCTCCTCACTCCACTCTGCCTCCTCACTCCACTCTGCCTCTTCACTTCACTCTGCCTCCTCACTCCACTCTGCCTCCTCACTCCACTCTGCCTCTTCACTTCACTCTGCCTCCTCACTCCACTCTGCCTCCTCACTTCACTCTGCCTCCTCACTCAACTCTGCCTCTTCACTTCACTCTGCCTCCTCACTCCACTCTGCCTCACTCTGCACTCTGAGTGGGTGAGCGTGGCCTCGTTAAACTGAATAAAGAGTGTTATTTAATCGTATCCCCCCTACATATTACACAGCGTTAAATAAAAAACGCATTACTCAAAATAGCGTTATTCGAGAGTCAACTGTATAACTTTCTACAGTACAACACAATAACCAGGGAAGGACAGTCCAGTTTCCCACAATTGTTTTTTCTTGCTTCAAATTTGTGAAAGTCTTTTCACATATTTTTATTCCTCGACATTTTTTATTACTTCATAATATAATTAGAGAATCATTTGTTTTCGAGTAAAAAAAGGCCTGTTTATGTTTCTATTTTGAAAAAGAAATGTTTTTTTTTCTCCTTAATCAAATATACTGTGCTGTACATCTCTCAATTTTACAGAAATCAAATTCCCAAAATGTCTACCTATTTAACAGTATACTCACTACACTGTAAGTATACTAAGTATAGTACAGGATATGATAGGTAGCATGAGGGGTATCATTGTGTGTGTGTGTGTGATGGGATGAAGGAATGTAGAAAGGGAGATGGGAGGGACTATAATAGAGAGGAGGGTTTGTAAAAGAGATGATATGAGTGAACAAAAGTAAGCCAAAAGGAAACAAGACATCATTCAATGGCAACACCGCCAATTAAAGATCAATCCGCCACCACAGCGACCACTCGCCCTTTGCTATCTTTGCTATTAATACTTTGTATGGCTCCATTAAATTTGAGATGAATTGGGTAGGTGTTTACAAAGATATGAATTTTTGAAAATCGCCCAACGTTGAAAGATACGGATTTTCACGATTTCACGATTTTATTTTGTGACCTTGACCTTTGACCGATTTTGCCCAAAAGTTAATCATTTTTTTTTTCTGATGAATGTCTATCAATAGAAAAAAAATGAACATCATACGGCTAAACCTGTGGACGCTAGACTGTTAACAAACTCTTACGAGTTGTAATTGATTTAACTAGGGATGAATTACTAAACTCGTAATTAAAGTTATTGCTCTTTACAATAAGGTAAAAATAGAAAGATATGCTAACATGAAAATGACAATTTATTACAAATACGATAAACCTTAACCCATATATATCCCCCAAATCCCTAAATTTACAGTAAATACAATGTTAAAAGACAATAGTGTAGAAATTAACCCCCCTGGTAATAAGTTTCAACAAGACTCACTAGACATAAATGTTTCACCAAGAAATACACTGGACATAAATATAAGTTCCACCAAGAGACAATAGACATAAATATAAGTTTCACCAAAAGACACTAGACATAATAAATATACGTTCACCAAGACACAGAACAAATGTAAAGTTTCACCATGAGACATAGCAAGTGTAATGAGAGTTTTATGTACAAAAACTTTCTGTCTGGAGAGAGCACAGTCGAGTAGCAGTGGGAAGCAGGAGAGACTCAGTATCTGTCACAGGACACTGATCTACTGATTCCCCAGCTCCCCAGCCCTCTTTTATAACCTCTCTCAGACGAAAAAACCGGGTCTCAGAACCCATGGTCGGATCCATGAAGCAGGGTTCAGGCAGATTCTGAATCCCTTAACAAGGATAGAGTTGCTGGTCGGCAAGGGTCGTTACAAAACACACGAACAGATAAATAAATAAATAAATACACCGTCCCCCTTCGGGTTGGGGCAGGTTAATGATAGACAGAAATCATAATAGCATGAAAATCACAACTGATTAAACACCATAGGTTACAAAACAGGTGAGGTAAATACTGTACCTCTCCACTTTCCCTCCCCAACTCCACCAAATTGTAATCTTTATCATTGTATTGATTAGGTGATAAGATTTTGATGAGAGTAACCAAACTCTTTGCTTCACTTCAGTTCAGTGATCAAAATAGCAACCAGATTTCACACAGACTTCAATATCAATCCACAGTACACTCAAAATTATCTGGTGTGTAAAATCAAGCTCTACAAATCTGTAATAACAGAATTTACCTAAACGAAACTTTTAAAGTCACCCTGTTTTTGCGGTTCAGGTTCCAGTAGCGGCAGGGGAATTGCAGTTTTTAAGGGTTAAAACCATAACATCATAATAATGTGAACGTGAAAACATTAGACAGTAAATTGTTTGAGATACCCATATATGGATGATTATTATTGACCACAACTGTATCTTTTATTAACTCAAGGAAAACACAAAATAATTTGGACTAATTTTGAAAAAGACTTAGTATATATATCTTTTCCAACAAGTGTATAATCTATATGACATGGAAAATATACAAATTCAAGATCCTTTCCCAGTGTAAACCAATTGAAAGTGTATGTGTGCCATTTAAATTGTGACATACATTTTTAATAACACAAAATTGTAAATAAGAAAAAAAAAGAGAATACAGTAGTCAGTTCAAATTATATAGATGGACCCTTGAAGAAAAATCCGTAAGATTATGATTATATCCTGCCTGGGCCCGTATTCATCAAAGATCTTAGATTTAACTTAAGTTTTACACTTAACTTTGCTTGAAAACACTTAGCTGAGTAAATATCCTAACCCTCTCACGCACGGAGACTCGATTAGAGTCATCCACGAATCGTCCGTCACACAACTATTGACGCGAATCGCGTCAAAATCCTTTAAAAATTCTCGAAAAATAGTTTCCTATATAACTGAGTCAAAATCGGGTGAGGCAACGGTCTGTATGGGGCCTATCAAATAAACTAATTGGCAACTCTCTGTACCGATAATAATTTGAACGAGAAGAAAAAAATGTTCAGTCTCCTCTCAGCAGTCATCCTCAGAGGTGTGGCACGTGGGATTTAATTAAATCGTCTTGCTACCCAAACCCACGAAGTACAGGGTTCAATAAAAATCCTATCATATTGACGACAGAGTAAAGTGATTTTTTTGTTTATATGTTTCCAGGAAGTGTTCAGAAATTTATAGAATAACGTAATTCCGTGTGTGTCGTGGCATTATGTGAAAAGGACTTTTTGCAAATCCTCTTTGATAATGATCATAATGGAGATGAAACAGAGATGATAACGGAAGAAGAGAAAGAAAGTGAAAGTGAAAATGGAAATGAAAGCAATAAAAATGTGACACCCACGATTGTGTCAGTAACCCCCACCCCCATACAGATATTGAATGTAAGTACAGAATATTATTTCATATTATATAGGCCTATTAGTCTTATTTTCTTATTATATGTTGCATAACATTATCCTCCAAAGTATATAATGTGTAACTAATGCTTAGCAAAACCAAATGTTGTGATGGATAAAGATAAAATATATAAATAGTTTGGGGTAGGCATTATTCTTGTGACTGACTGTACCTCCCACAGCGTTACTTGCTACTCGCGTCGCCACCACCGAGTAGGTCGGAGTTTTTCTCTTTTCACTTGGAAATGCTTGGTGATATACCAATTCTGATGGCAGTGTTAGAAATATAATAAAATTCTGCGTATATTGATGTGTATAACAAAAACAGTTGGCTCGGAAAACCTTGAGGTAGGAGAGTGTGAACACAAAGTACAACAATTTATTCTTTATACTATTCTTTATTACAATTGATGAACGGTCACTATTATGGCATATGTCTATGATTTTTTTGTCTTTGATGTTGTAGCACAATATCTTACTAAGCCAATGACACATAATTTAGGTAGAGAAGTTTAATTTTGTGGCTGAAATTGACATAATACAATATAGTTTTCGTCTCGTCCCGGTGCACTCAATCTGGCTCTCACACGGGGCTAAAAGTTTGTCGTCGTGGAATACAAGGTCAAGGGAATACGAGGTCTGATCACGCGCAGCTTACCCGAGCTTATCCGTGACGTCAGCGGCAGGCAGGAGAGAGAGAGATAGAGAGAAAAAAACGGGTATGGTAGACTACTTTAAAAGTATATTAATTATGCTCTCCATATTTTTATTGTTATTGTTTTACTGCACAGTTCTCATTGACTCAACACTGTATACTTTATATGCCCTCCTTTTAATACAGTACCTTTACTGTGATCCAAATATGAAGCTATTAGATTTGTATTTTTCTATCATTTTATAAAACAAAAAATAAATTATGTAGGTTATTAATGTCGACCAATTTTCAAATTTAACACATTTTTTTATTTCCATTTTGTTTATATTAAACTACTTTAATGTAGTACAATATTTATTTTATTACATTGTAATGTTTTATTTATCACCACCATTTCTGATGTTACTAATAATGTTTGTTTGCAAGCTATTTACATATAATTATTTGAAATTTTCTGCAGGCAATGGTATTACTGTATGTTGCTAGCAATGTATCCCCCAACATATCTCAGTCCTTCTGATTCCATAGACTTATTTTCCAGTAACATGCAAACACTCACAAATATACACTGTTCTTAGAGTTTGGTAATTAGGATTATTTATCATAACAGAACTTATGTTTTTTTTATTCCAGATTTCTCTCGATTAGCCCATTTACCTTTGTTTCCCCTAAAATTGTTTAGAGAGAGAGAGAGAGAGAGAGAGAGAGAGAGAAGGGAGGAAGTAGAGATGCCACATAGCGCCAATTATACATTTAATTATTTTTTTATTAGCAAGCTGATTTCACATGTATGAATGTTGATAAATTATTAAGCTACCAGCATTTTCACTGCATGTATACAGTGCATGAGGATATCAGTTTATGATGATATATTTGGTAGAATAGTTATTCATACATTTCTTAACCCACATTGATAGGCAATTGAGTCTATCCCGAGGAGTCCTGCCCGTGACGTCATGCGCAGATGAGGTGAAAAATGGTACGGGCATGATCAGACCTAGTATATTCCCTTGACCTTGGTGGAATAGATATTGGAAATATTTTCTCGTGCGTGAGAGGGTTAAGAGTATATCACAAATGATTTAAGTCTAATTGTTTAGTAAGTTAAGTCTAAACTTAAGTAAAATATTTTGCAGTATGAAACGCAGCACAAAGCAAATTTCGAAATATGAAAAGCAGGTATACATTTAGCTATAAAATGAAGTATTCTTTGTTATATATATTGCTATATGCTAATTTTATAATAATGCATCTGAAATTACCACATAAAGAAGTAAAAGTGTACATTTAATGTGGTATATATTTTCCTAAACGACAGCATTCGGGCGACCTCCTTACTGACCTAAATGTAAACAAACACACGTGAGCGGCAAGATCAAATCAGTGGAGACTCCCAAGTCACGGCCAAGTGCAAGCAACCCTTATTTAACTGTACTGTATAATGGAGGCAAGTGATTCGTCAAGAAAGAGAGGTTCCAATTGAAGCCAAGAAAAAGAATTTTATTTGACACAGTTAATTGATGCAGACAAACCAATTCTAAAAGGAAAATTTGGGAGTGTTATCACTCACAAATTAAAAAAGGGCACGTGGCATAAAATTGTAACCCAATTAAACTCGTCATACCCACTAGATGCTCCACTTTCGAGAGATCAAGTTTACAAGAAATGGATGAACATGAAATCCAAAGCCAAAGATGAACTAATGAATAGGAAGAAGGACCACATAAAAACAGGTAAGACACTTTTTCTTGGAAATTTTTAATTTTAAGTGTGCACTTCCTGACTTAATCTAACCTAACTATGAAGGCCGAATGAGCTTACCAAAAATTTCTATGAGGTAGAATTAAGGCCATTATGTTTGAATTTATCAACAGTTTATATATATAAATATTTTGGTATTTATTTAATGTATTGCTGTTCTGTAGCAGTGTTACCACATCTGGCATGGACCCTGTAATTTGCCCCGATCACTTTATGGTAGTTTAGACCGGTTATATTCCAGTAGTTTGCCCAAGTTAGGTCCCAGCAGTAGTTTGCTGTGGTATAGGTTAGGTCAGGTAATGTCATACTAATTTTCAAATGCCCTATTTGAATATGCCTTATCTCAGAAATGGGGCATTTGCAGAGGAAATGCCATAGCAGAAAAGTCTTTGAATTATCTAAATTAGTGGGTAATGAAGGTAAAAAAAAACGTAATAGATAACGGCAATTCTTTCCATATTTACCTTATTTTTTTCTTGAGCCAGTTTGAATTAGGCTTTAAGTTATGTTCTGTTAAACTAATATCTTACGTCAAACTCAGGACATTTTTGTTGAAGTTTAATTATATGTAAGGTATTTTATTTAAGCAGCCTACTTGTGTGTGCAAAGCCTCTAAATGCTACTGAATTACATGTCCATATGAAGACAGCAAACTTTCTGGTATTCACAGATATAATAAATGTACTGTACGTGCCTGTGTAAATGCGCAGACATTATGAAAAACAATATTGATAAAATATGTAATTTACATGGGTGGTAAAACTGTTTGTAAAGTTGTGCAGTATGTGTTGGCTTTTGTGCTTGATTTTTTATGTGTTAAATTATTTTACAGGTGGTGGTAAACCTGTGTTTGTAACCCCCATGGATTCGATGACTGAGACGATTTCCGGCATCTTGGGCCATGACAACATTTGTGTCGGTGGAGTTTCTGAAGTTGGTGGCAACGATACTACTGAGTTTTCTATGTATCGGTGTATCAATATTGTATAATGTATCAATGTTGTATTCATGGTAGCAGTCACGTAGGCTCTAGTATGCCTGATGCTTGCTGGTCAAAAACTGCAAGGTGTTAGATCGCATCCTGTGTATTTGATGACAGAGAGGCGTGGGTTCATTGACACTAGTTCCAAGATCTGAATACTAGATTGTGCTCTGTACATTATCTGTTAATGTTAATCTTTAGGTTATAAGTAACTGTTACTGTAATTGTATATATAGAGTTAGGGACAATATATGTTTGCTCATTCTATTCTTGTATAACCGGGTAGTTTAAGGTTGTATATATCATGTATAAATGTAGTGTTACTTTATCACAAACCTATAACCTATGAGGGGGTGTGGCTATGTCACAGTGCCACGCCTGACGTGTGTGTTTGAGGCGAGGAGCGTATTCCAAGCCCTACCTCAGGTTAAACAGGTTATATTGAATATTCCTCTAATTGTTCATAGCTTTGAGACCGAGTTGGTCTAGTATACTATAACCTGTAATCTGTAACTGATAAATAAGCTACATCAGTAAAGAGAGACAAGTCCATGAGTTTACTCTAAACCTTTGAGTACTAAATATATTCCCCAGTAGTAAGACTAATAAGGGTACTTCATCAACGGTAAGAGTAAGTGAGTTGTTTGAAGCAGAGACTACAAACAGAGAATAGTAAGTCTGTACAGTTGGCTGGTAAGAGATAGCCATACTGAAGTATAATTGAGAGTCCGTTGGTATGTTGGTATATTCCACAGGAGTGACAAGCTGAGTACTGCACGACAAGCTGAGTACTGGACCCCCCACGGCTACATGATGGTGGCAGCGGTTAAGGATACGAATATTCACAGTGTCCTTCAGTAATTACTTTATACTCCAACAGAATAATTGTGTATGAGTGGGGAGGTGTGACTTCTAGCGTTGGCAACACTGAAGCAGCTAGATCAAGGTCACGGTGGCACCATCAACGGGACGAGTTACCAGTTAGCTGTGGTAAGCTGGGAAACTTAACCTACTCTATTCAGGCATTTTTCCCTGTGTGCATTTCCCAGGGAAAAAAGGAGGAATTGTCTGATTGTGGGTACTCTCATCGTGGAAGGACGGACGTAAGGAAGGGATCAAGAAGAGTGGAAAGGAGCTGACTGTGAGGATAGCGACTGGAGACGTGAGCAGAGACTGCGTGGCGCTATTCTGGGAGTGTGTGGCAACCACATATTCTTTACTACTGAACATCTGTATTTCTCCAAAATATCCATTGGTTAGTTATTTTTTTAATTCTATACATATACACAGTGAACATACACACACAGTAGTTACATGTTGTTGGGTTATTTTATTTGCACATGTATGTTGTAACAAGTATAATTTATGGTGTTGTGATAAGTAAATAGGAAGTGATTTATAGCGGATATGTTTAGGAAGTTTAAATCAACAGCAAAGGTACCAGTTGAGAAGGCACCACAGGAAACAGGAGATAGTAGTAGCAGTGAGGAGGAATTAAATTTCCCTCCTACTCCCAATACCACTAATATCCACGAACAGATTAGGGGACTGAACAGTCCAGTGCCAGGGCATTTACGTAGTGGATACCAATTTAGGGCTGACAGTGTAGAGGGTAGTGACATAGCAAGGGATAACTTGTATAGGTTACCACCGCCAGTAGGCAGTGGAAGGAGTAAAGATAGTGTACGACCAAAAGTTCCAATGGCAACTGCAAGCACCAGTTCGGTGGGGGGATTAAACCCTAATCAATCTACAGGTCAGAATTTCACTAACCCAGGGATGACAGGTAATGTTATGGTGGGTAACGCACCAGGGATTCAACCAGCAAATATTATGAGGGTATTTACAGGTGAGGATTCGGTTCCAAAGTTTGATGGGAATCCGAATAAGAGGTACACAATAGAAGAGTTTATACGGAGACTTGAGCAATCATTCGTGGAATATAATATTACGGATGATAGGGGTAAAATAGGATACGCAGACTCAAGAATAGAGGGAGAGTCAGCGAGACAGTTGTTGCATTCTAGTATCTTGTTTGGGAGGTCGTCAAAGAAGCAGTTAACTTGGGAAGAGTTTAAAAAGTCACTAATTGTAGTGTACAGGACGGCGGCTCCAGAAGGTTGCTCAGCTTGGGCACACAAAACATTTAAGGAACTGGGGAGGAATACCATACACGCACCGTTAGAGGTGGCAGGGTCAAAAGCGGGTGCTATACGTAAAGATATACAAGATAGCCTGGAGGATACCAAATGGTGTAAGGAATTTGAGGGGGATGAATGGGTCAAAATAGATGATTGCTGTGATTTGTTTGAATATTTGATATTCTATTTGTTTCTGTCAGATGAAGACCAGAGAAGGGTCAGGAAGAAACAATTAGAACAAGGGAAGGGAGTTTGGCACATCATAAATGAATTAAAGGGTGAGATTAGAGATTCTGTGGTGCACAGACTGTTTAAGAATCAGAGTGCACCAGGGCAACAAACGGCTGTGTTACAAGCCGAGGTGACTGACAAGAGGTCAGGGGTTGCACCGCAAGGGGTACATGCGGTAGCAGGACAAAAAAATAACAGAGGAGGAAATTCTTCAGGGAGGTATCCTGGAGAATGTTTCCATTGCCATACATGGGGTCATGTAAAGGCTGAATGCCCAAAATTAAGAGAAAGATCTAAAGGAGATCAGTATAGAGGTGCTATGAATAGGGGTCAGGCACAGTATCGAGGCGCCGCGAGAGGGCGTGGTGGACATGCCAGAGGGCGTGGTAGTGGTAGTGGTAGTGGAAGTGGATTCCACTATGCACAGTCGAACACTTATCAGCAGGGGAGAGGTTATTGGCCCCCAGAACAAAGTAAGTGGTGTGAAATACACCGATGGACAGACCACGTAACAAAGGAATGTGGAACCACACGACGTGCAATGCACGAGGAGAATAAGTCTCGTATGGGTGGCCGACGGTCAGGGTCGGATGAGGCATTGTGACCAGAGCGTGAAAGACAAATGCCTAGCGATGTAGAGTCATCGATAGTCTCAGCCATAAGTAGGAATAATCATCTATCTGTGGGAAGTGTTACCATTGGAGGTGTTCCAGGGGCACTGTTAATCGATACGGGAGCAGTAGTAAATCTTATATCGCAGGAAACGTATCGAAATATTAGGAAATATCATTCTGGGAAGAAGTATGCATTAGAACAGCCACAATACCAACTCAGTGGAGTGTCAGGGACTACAGTGGATGTCCTTGGGGTTGTGAGTTTGCCAGTTCATTTCAGGGGTAGCTCAATTTTTACTGCATCATTCTATGTGGTGAGTAAATTTCATCCCATGGCAAGCGGGTTGCTTGGTTTATCAACCATGGCTGAACGGAAGATTGAGGTGTACCCAGGTGAAGGATTAATTGTTCATGAGAACATACCTTATTTGTGTATGGCAATTCCACAAGCAAAACACTCAAATAAGGAGGTTAAGACAGTGGGTTATGTGAGGGGTTTGGAAAAGTTACAAGGGGTTCATGAACAAGATAGACTATGCGACACGTCTAGGGCAGAAGTTATGCGTTGGACTGTTGTGACTGCGATTGTACCTGGTGGCCACAGGCTGCAACCGCAGGAAATGTTTCAATTCAACGTGTGTTTAAAAGGAGTGAAAGAAGGAGTAGATGTTGTTTACATGTCAGAAACATGTAAGTTGAAGGGTGTGTCGCTAGAGTCTACCTTGACTACAGTAAAGTCAGGGGGTGAGACTGTGGTACTGGCAGTAAATAACACGGGAGTGGAAGTTGAGGTTAAGCCAGGCAGTCAATTGTGTGATTTCCTTGTATACAATGGGACAGTCCTAGAACCCAAACATAACCTACCTGTCGTGAGTGTTGTTGGATGTGTTGATGCAGAACCTTCCACAGAATTAAGGAACCAAGTAAAAACTGGGGGTAATACAGAGGGCAAGGAGGAATTGTTGCAGTTACTTCAAGGGTATAGGAAGGCTATAGCTCTTGTTGGAGAGTCTTTAGGTAGTACAGACCTAACTTCACATGTGATTAAGTTAAAGAGAGAAGCAGAACCCAGCTATATTAAATCATATAGGCTTCCTCATTCCCAGAGACAGATTGTTGATGACACTGTAAGGGATATGTTGGACCAGAAGGTGATTGAACCTTCGACATCTCCGTGGAGTAGTCCGATATTTTTGGTTCCAAAGAAGGATGGGACTTATAGACCAGTAATTGATTACCGGAGGGTAAATCAGAAGAGAGTACCAGATAAGTATCCCATGCCTCATTTGAATGATTTGTTGCAGGCTATAGGTGAGGGAAACAAGGTTTTCTCTACCTTAGATTTGTTGTCTGGTTATTGGCAAGTACCAGTACACGAGAGGTTTCGTGAAGTTACAGCGTTTTCCACTCATCAAGGACATTATCAGTTTCGCAGGATGCCATTTGGGCTGTGCAATGCACCAACGACGTTTCAAAGGCTGGTAAATAACGTGTTGGCAGGTTTAATTGGGAAGGATGCACTAGTTTATCTAGATGACATCATAATATTCTCAAAGGATGTGCCTACTCACCTGGAGAAATTAAGGAAAGTTTTAGACAGATTAGCTTCTGCAGGGCTAAAGTTGAAACTAAGCAAGTGTGAGTTCTTGAAACAGAAAATAAGATATTTGGGGCACGAGGTGGATGAGACTGGAATACATGTTAACCAGGACAAAATAAAGGCAATTTTGAAGTTTCCAACACCCGGTAAGGCAGATAATGTAAGATCGTTTTTGGGGCCAGCAGGGTACTACAGGAGTTTTGTGTACCAGTTTTCTAGTAAAGCAGCACCATTGACTAAACTGCTAAAGCAGGCTAACAAGTTTGAGTGGGGACCAGAGCAAGAGGAAGCTTTTGGTATATTGAAGGAGGCATTGACACAACCACCGGTTCTAGCATTCCCAGATTTTACTAAGCCTTTTGTTTTACACACAGATGCGTCAGGGGTTGGACTGGGAGCGGTTTTGGCTCAGCAGGATGACAAAGGGAAATTAAAACCCATAGGATATGCAAGTAAGGCATTAAGTGACACTGAAAAGAAGTACAGTGTAACTCATCAGGAGGCGTATGCCATAGTATGGGCATTAAAACATTTTAGGGCTATCATATTTGGGTATGATATTACAGTGTGTACTGATCATCGTCCTTGCCAAGAGTTGTTTAAAGGTAAGAACATGACAGGAAAGTTAGCAAGGTGGCACTTAACTATTTTAGAGTTTAACCCCATTTTCAGCTTTGTGCCAGGGAAGATGAATGTAGTGGCAGATGCACTAAGTCGGCAGACTGTTAATGCAGTGACGACATTAAGTACAATATCCCCAAAGAAGTTAAAGGTGGAGCAGAGGAAAGATGCTATGTGGAAAGTGGTAATCTATGCTCTAGAGTCGGGGGAAGAAGTGGAAGTACCAAGATTACCATTGAGAGTAACAGACTTTATCCTTAAGGATAATATTCTACACAAGGTAACTACGGTGGATGGGATTGAGCACCACAGGATAGTAGTACCAGGGACACTAGTAGCTACAGTGTTGAAGCTCCTTCATGACGCTCCACAGGCAGGTCATAGAGGGAGGGATGCGTGTCTAGGGGAAGCTAGAGCGCGATATTTTTGGTTGAGGATGAGGGGTGACATAGAGAGTCATGTACAGAAATGTGTGTCATGTGCAAGACACAAGGGGACTACGGGACCACCCGCTCCTCTGGAAACATTTCCAAGTCCGGCTAAACCATGGGATGTGGTAGCCATAGATGTGTTGCAACTACCTACTAGTTATCAAGGTTCGAAATATTTGTTGACATGTGTAGACCATTTTAGTAGGTTTGTGGTATTAGTTCCTTTAAGGGATAAGTCAGCATTATCAATTGCTCATGCATTGGTAAATTCTTTGTTTTGCACCTACACTATTCCCAGGGTGTTGTTATCAGACAACGGGACAGAATTCAGAAATAGTGTTTTGGAAGAAATTTGCAGCTTGTACAGTATTAAGCAAGTATTTACGGTAGCCTACCATCCACAGAGTAACGGTATGGTAGAGAGGGTTAACAGGAAGATTTTGGAGGTACTGAGGCACCTTGTTGGATCAATTCAAGCAGGTTGGGAGGACTGGTTAAGTCAGGTAACTGCTTGTATTAATAGTTCTCTACATTCTTCTCTAGGGAAGACACCACATTACATTATCTATGGGGAGGACAAGGTTCTACCATATGATATACTGGTGGAGAAACCAGGACCAGTGTATAACGTGGACGATTACGTGAGTGTACAGAGACACGCGTTTGCCACGATACACAGAGAGGTAAGGAAGTACATGGAGGCTTCAAGAGCAGAGAGTATTGCTAAGCAAAATAAATACGCAAAGGAAATAAATATAGTAGAGGGAGATGTGGTGATGGTTAAGTCACCAGAGAGGCAGAATAAATTGTCTCCAAAGTTTAGAGGACCATATATTGTATATCAGGTAAAAGGAAATAAGTTAATGCTACGTGACAATATGACAAACGTAGATTATACGGTACATGTGGACAGGGTAAAGAAGGTCCCAAAAGAAATGATACAGAAATAGAAACGGAGGTAGAAGACGAAGATAGGATGCAATTGAGGTCAGGAAGGCAAATAAACAAAATAATCTAATATATGAATTAGTTCACAGAAAGTATGTGGCAAGGGGCAATGTTCTGCGTGGTGTTGGGCGCAGCGTTTGTTGGTATCAGGAGTACAGAGGACCACATAAAACCGGGCGCGTTAGTTGGCAATGATGGGCGGCTTGAAGTTGTTACGGATGTGATAACAGTAAGACTTAACTTGGGAACGTTATTGGATCTTAGAGAAAAGGATAGTAGGTTTCAGTTAAAGTTTCGTAGGGCCATACATTATTCTTTTGCGGAATTAGATGTTTTGGTAAACAAGGACGACCTTCTGGAGTGGCAGATAAAGTTATAGTTACAAGAAAGGGTTGCACAGATAAAGAATATGATGAAGTATTCTCAGGAAAACTTACCTAGTTTTGAAGGGGAAATGAGACAATTAGCCCATGAGAAGATTACAAAGGGTAGGTCAAAGAGGGGTTTGTTTGACATAGGGGGAGTAATTGCAAAGGCTTTGTTTGATACAGCAACTAGTGATGATGTGGAGGAACTAGGACGTAGAATGGAAATTTTACATAAGGTTATTGAAGAACAAGACAGAGTAATAGATGGTACATACTCATTGGTGTCTGAAGTTGCTGATTCAGTAAATGCGATAGTGAATAAGACGAATGACATAATTGTTCATATAGGCACAATAGCTTCAAGTGTAACTTTTGCGGAATTTGTTATAAATTTAAATCAATATTTGAGTATAGTGGAAAATCATATTATCAGGATGAATGCTCAAACAAGAAAATTGCTTCATAATCTTAGAAATGCAGCTCTGGGGGAAGTCGATTCTGATCTGATATCGGTGAATAAACTTAAGAAAATTATAGAGATTGCAAAACATGACTATGGGTTAGAGCCATTTTTTGAAGGAGATTCGGTATCGTATTATTATCCATTGCTGGAATCTTGTCTAACAACTAATACCATTCTTATTCATATCCCAACTAAACATCAGGTACATTTCAATATCTGATCAGTGAAGCCATTTCCTATGAGGTTAGGGGCTGAGATCATGATGTTGAACGTGGATTATGATTATATTATTGTATCAAAGGATCACACGCTGGTGGTTGCAGTTACCAAGGAACAGTTAGAAGGTTGTCACACAGCGTATTATCATTTGAAGGTTTGCCCTGCTATAAATTTTGTTTTTACAGGACCAGAAGAGTCCCAGTGTGAGTTGTCTTTAATCCAGGCTGATGCTTCCAGTGCAATTAAACATTGTGAGTATAAGAGACCGAAAAGGGTTTCGGAGATATATGTAACGTATTTTCAAGGTATTGCCTATTATACTTTCACTAAGATAGCAGCAGCTACTATTATTTGTGAAGAGGGCCCTTCTGGTGCAAGGCTGGTGTCGGAGAAGGGTACATTTGTTATCCCACCAGCATGTTCATTTATTAGTAGTACTAAAACAGTATTAGCAACGAAGCATCACCTTGGATTAGTATTAAACAAGTCTGTTGAGTTTGTAAAGATCCAGCCTCCTCTACCTATAAATTTTACTGCTGTGGAAAGAGATTCAGAAAAAATAAGGTTAATAGAATTGTTAAATATGACTGAGGTCCATCCTGTTATTGAATCTGTATTGCCTTTTCACTTGCAACGGGTAGCTGTGTACCCATGGTCAGGACTGACTGGAACTTTGTTTATAATGTATTTTATATTTTCTTGTTATTTGTTTAAGCGTGTAAGGGTGCTGAGTGCTGAGGTAAAGAGGAAAAAGACTAGAAGAGAGTATAGAGTTGTACCAGACTCCACCCAGGTAAATTGATTGTAATTTTAATGTTAAGGACAACCCAACAACTAGGTAGTACACTACATGGTTAGTTGTAGGGACTTAATGTTAAGGCATGGTATGAATGTGTTTCATATTGTACTACTATATAATAGGTTATTAATATGTTAGCATTTATACTATTATAATATTATTGTACCGGTATATGTACTGTTTGTATAAATTCTTATTTTAAGGAAATAGAATTAAGTATCATCGCATCATCCATAGCGCTATATACTTTATTTTTATTTTGTTTTAAATCACCCATTGTTTCACCTTCTATATATATATATTGTATGTGTTCTAATATTACAAATGTCTAGTGAAAATCTAATATTCAGTATAGGAATTGTTGGCAGTAGATTCAATTTTATTGTGAACTACGAGGACGTAGTTTGGTAGGTAGCCGAGCAATGTATCAGTGTATCAATATTGTATAATGTATCAATGTTGTATTCATGGTAGCAGTCACGTAGGCTCTAGTATATGCCTGATGCTTGCTGGTCAAAGACTGCAAGGTGTTAGATCGCATCCTGTGTATTTGATGACAGAGAGGCGTGGGTTCATTGACACTAGTTCCAAGATCTGAATACTAGATTGTGCTCTGTACATTATCTGTTAATGTTAATCTTTAGGTTATAAGTAACTGTTACTGTAATTGTATATATAGAGTTAGGGACAATATATGTTTGCTCATTCTATTCTTGTATAACCGGGTAGTTTAAGGTTGTATATATCATGTATAAATGTAGTGTTACTTTATCACAAACCTATAACCTATGAGGGGGTGTGGCTATGTCACAGTGCCACGCCTGACGTGTGTGTTTGAGGCGAGGAGTGTATTCCAAGCCCTACCTTAGGTTAAACAGGTTATATTGAATATTCCTCTAATTGTTCATAGCTTTGAGACCGAGTTGGTCTAGTATATTATAACCTGTAATCTGTAACTGATAAATAAGCTACATCAGTAAAGAGAGACAAGTCCATGAGTTTACTCTAAACCTTTGAGTACTAAATATATTCCCCAGTAAGAATAATAATAATAAGGGTACTTCATCAATGGTATGAGTAAGTTAGTTGATTGAAGCAGAGACTACAGAGACTACAGAGGATAGTAAGTCTGTACAGTTGGCTGGTAAGAGATAGCCATACTGAAGTATAATTGAGAGTCCGTTGGTATGTTGGTATATTCCACAGGAGTGACAAGCTGAGTACTGCACGAGAAGCTGAGTACTGGACCCCCCACGGCTACACCCTTGACAGAGTGTCACGTTGGACTGGTTCTCATGGGTTTCGATTTTCTCCTGCCAAGACGGTTGCTATGCACTTCTGCCGCATCCGAGGTGTCCACCCTGATCCGGACTTATTCATGTATGGTCATCGGATACGCTGTGTCGAGGAGACTCGCTTTTTGGGTCTCCTTTTCGATAAACGTTTGACTTGGGTTCCCCACTTACGTACACTTAAGGTCTCTTGCCTCAAGGCTCTTAATCTGTTGAGGGTTCTGAGCCATACTACCTGGGGGGCTGATCGGGCCACCCTCCTTCGCCTATACCGTGTTTTTATTAGGTCAAAACTCGACTATGGGTGTGAGGTGTACTCCTCTGCCACAGATGTCCGTCTCAGAGTTTTAGACCCTGTTCATAATGCTGGGATACGTCTGGCAACTGGAGCGTTCAGGTCATCACCAATCCCCAGTTTCCTGGTGGACGCTAACGAACCACCTCTAGATCTCCGTTGCCAGTCCTCAATGGTTCGTTGTTGGCATCGATTACATCGACTTCCCGACTCCCGTCCTTGCTTGGCGGTGTCATCTGATATCATGTCTAATTATTACCTTTCACATTCTCATACACCTTGGCCGGGTCTTCCGGGTCAGGAAGGCTATGGAGGAGATAGGAATAGAAGATTTCCAGATTCGTCCTGTGAGGGTCCCCAGGGTGGCTCCATAGGCTTCTTCCAGATTCAGATTCAGATTTATTTATTAAGCTCAGACTTTTTACAAAGTATGGAGCACAATTTCCATATACAATTTACCCAATACACATACATTTCATTTATCATAATATACTAAAATAGTTTTAGTACTGCCTTGACGAACATGGCTAAGTTATTTTGTATCCTGTACCTAGAATCCTGCAATAGCTGAACAAACTTAAATTGATTTGGTGCACTTCTATAATACATAGGTATGTATTGATTTCTCAATCTCAATATTTCTTGATTCCTACATACAAACAAGACATGGTATTCATCTCCCAACTCATTCTCATCACATTTTGTACAAAATCTATTTTCGCTTGGTGTGTTGTTATACCTACCGGTGACAATAGGTAGTCTATGGTTACCTGTTCTAAATCTACACATAGAAATTCTTCCTTGTTCTGATAATCTTATTAAATAATTTTGAAATATAAACTGATCCTTATGTAAAATATATGTACGGCATGAAGATTTATTGAGTAACGTGGCATTCCATTCTGTTATCCATTGATCTTTAACATTCCTTTCAAAGGCAAGTTTCACCCACCCTAGATTACTTCCATTTTGTTCAAGCCATATACCAGACATACCTGAGTCATCTAACAATGATTTTACATACTTTATCCAAGTTGACCTAAAGCTATTTTCATCATGCATTTTCAAAAGACACTGATACATTATGTGACTAAATTTTCCTTGTTTACTATTAATTAATCTTAACTAGTAACCTAGCATTCTACTTTTAATGTGAACATTGACAGGATATTTACCTACTTCTCCATATGCCATAAGATTACAAGTGGTCTTTCTAATGCCAAGAATATGCTTAAGAAATGTTAACTGTACACTCTCTATTTCCTTGTATATCTTATATCCCCAGATCTCACAACCATATGTACTGGCAACACCAAGGCATCGAATAATTCTAATTGTAAATCAATTGGTAGACTAAATTTCCGACATTTTGCAATCAAACTATACATTGCTCTCCTTCCTTGCTGACAAAGATACTCCTGACATATCTTAAAACTTCCATTATAGTTCAAAGTTACACCCAAATATTTATATTCATCTACTACCTCGATTTGTTCCCCTTTAAATTGAAAATTATAATTTCTTACATAATCTTTCCTCTTAGTAAATACAGTTATTTTAGTCTTTCTACAATTTATATCTAACTTCCACCTATCACAGTATGTTTCCATAGCTTTAAGTGCATTGATAATACCTTTTTCATCTTCAGCCAAAATAATAGTGTCGTCTGCATACATCAGAACGAGAACTTTGAGCATAGTGTCAATCCATTCATCACCTATTTTAACAAAATCACAGTTGTTGTCAAGTAAATGATCTTCAATATCATTTACGAACAAAGAAAATAACATTGGTGATAGGATTTCTCCCTGCCTTACCCCACTATAGCTTACAAAATAATCTGAATACTCCTGGTTACACAAAACACATGACTTAATATTATTGTACATATTCTTGACAACTCTCATAACCTTACCATCAACTCCTACATTTAGTAATTTGTACCACAAACCATCCCGCCAGACAAGATCAAAAGCTTTCCTATAATCTATATACAAACAAAACAATTTCTTCTTCCTGTTCAAAAACAAATCAATCAAACTCTTTATTACAAACACATGGTCTATAGTGGAATATCCTTGTCTAAAGCCTGCCTGGATTTCTTTAATAACTTGGTTTTCTTCACAAAAATCAGTCAATCTTACATTTAACAGGGTAGTAAATAACTTTCCTAAACAACTTAAGAGTGTGATGCCTCTGTAATTATTCACATCGTTAATTTTTCCAACATTCTTATAGATAGGTACAATGACTCCAACTAACCAGTCATCTGGTATGTCTCCTGTGTCTAAAACCTTATTAAATAATTTAACATACAAAGGACACATCACCTCCTTTGTGCTCTTAATATATTCATTTATAATATTATCAACACCACTGGCTTTATTATTCTTAAGCTTACTAATGCACCTTAGCACTTCATCTTCAGTTACATTTTTATTTAATGGGGCATTACATTGGAGGTCAATATTTATTTCTAGGTGTTCATTACCATGTTCTGTTTCACCTAGTCGCTTAAAATGTTCCTTAAACTCCGTGACCAAAATTGGTATGTCAGCTTTTTTCTTTGTTTGTTGCAAAATTTGCCAATACAACTTGGAATCTTTGGTTTTAGCATTTCTTAACTTTGAGATGAAATCTTGTTTTTCTTTTGTCTGTACTCTTTTAATTTCTTGCTTGTACTTCTTCCTCTTTGCAATCATGTCATTATAGGAGGTTTCGGTTTCCAAAATGTTGTTTTTATGTTTGGCTTTATGATATTCTTGTCTACTCACATAACATTGCTTGTCATAAGTTAACATTGTCCTGCTGTTCGATTTTTTTGTGAATTTTTTCGATTTTGGAGGAAAAGTTTTCAAGGCTGTATCCAAAAGTATTTTTTTCAACTCAATAGTTATCTCATTAACAGTTTTATGATCAGCATTTTCAATTACACTTAGAACATAGTCATAGTTTATGTTTTGGGTATATTCGTCAGTTTTCCTCTTATCCCATTTACCTGGTTTAATATTTTTCTCACCGAGATTCACTTTTTCTATTCCTCTCATTCCCATTGGAACAGAGGGATTCTGTTCCTTTTTCTGATAATTCTTAAGAGTAAAAGCTATACCACAATGAACATCCGAGAAAAGTGGGTCAAAATCATAGACCTTAAATGTTTGCACCATAGTTAAAAGTACAGGGGAACCAATTATATAGTCTACAACAGTATTAAAAACAGTAGTTGCCTTACCAATCCTTAAATCATCATCTACTCTCCCGTTAAATATACACACCATATTATTCTTGCACATATCCAACAACTTTTTGCCATAACTATTCACATTACTTGTGTCACATGAATACCTCTCTATAGGAATGTTATGCTTCATCAAATTACTTATCATGTCCAATATAATTGTTGACTGGTCATCATCTAGAACATAATCACTTACATGGTCAATGTCAGGAATAACATTCGTGTGTGCATTAAAGTCACCACATAATACATGATAATAGTCATCAACATAATAATCCAACAACAAATTATCCAATGATTCCAAAAGCTCTACACTTGAATATCTAGAATTACTTGGTGGGATGTAGACAGACGTAATAATCACATGTTTTTCTAACCCTAGACGAGCCTTATCAAGAATAAGTGATAGGTATGAATCTGAAGTCCCACGTATAAGTTTCAACCAATTCTTCAATTCACTTTTAGCAGCAATCATAATTCCACCTGATCTTTGTAAGCCGCTTTTGCTTCTTACACGATAGAAAATTTCGAAGTCAATGGTATCGAACGAGTCCTTCACATTCTGCATATCAATTTCATCACATTTTATTTCACTAATACACAGTAAATCATGGCTTTTACACAAATCAACAAACTCTGGAACTTTTAATTTGCTCTTAAGACCACAAACATTTAACGATAGAATAGAAATTCCTTTAACTATCACTGACACATTTCCCTCGCTACCACTAACTCCTGTCTTACCTCGGGGAACAGTATGTTTTGGTGAGCAAGGTTGTGCTCCATGCTTGTACTACACATTATTTTCCCACACGATATGGTCCATATGCAGTCGTTTCCAGTCCGGTGTCACGATACCTACTTTACTCAATTCGTCTGGAGTGTTGATCTCTATGGCACGGTTCGGTTCGTCAGTCAGCCAGGCCAGAATCTTGCCGTTCCTTGTTTTACACACAAAAAAGAATCTCTTCCTCCTCCAGTGGCTCGTTCCCTGTTTTTAGAACATGCCTTCACTCACAGGGAGTCCCTCCCTGTGTATACAGATGGGTCAAAGTCTGATGCTGGAGTTGGTTTTGGAGTTGTCTTTCCTGACTTTTGCCGTTGTGGTAGACTTCCTTCTGTCATGTCGATTTTCACTGCTGAGCTCTCGGCCATTTTATATGCCATCCAAGTGATTTTTACTCTCCTTCAGCCTTCTTTTACTATTTATAGTGATTCCTGTAGTGCCTTGCAGGCCTTGTGCAATTTTAACTCTCCCCATCACCTGGTGTTGGCCATCCTTGACTGGCTTGTCCTACTGGGTCGTCGTGGCCGCAAAGTCACTTTCTGTTGGGTCCCGGCCCATGTGGGTGTCGATGGTAATGAGCGAGCTGATGCCCTGGCTAAGGCTGTGGTCTCCAATTCTCGGCCTCCTGCCGGGCGTCATCCTATCCCTGCAGTGGACCTTCGACCCTATATAGATGCTGCCGTTCGTTCCTGCTGGCAGGACAGATGGGACGCAGTCGGGGCTAACAAGCTCCGTGACATCCGCCAACGCCTTGGTTTGTGGAGCTACAGCGGCCTGTCCCGCTGGTGGGAGAAGGCTCTTGTCCGTCTCCGCATTGGCCACACATTATTGACTCATGGCTTTTTAATGGACAGGATTAACCCTCCCTACTGTGATGATTGTCTGGTCCCTTTGACAGTGAGGCATATTATTGTTGAATGTCCCAGTTTTGGGGACCTGCGTCGTAGGCACCTCTCCGAGTACCGGGTGGGTGACGGTTCTTACAGTCTCTCCCTGGTGCTTGGGGAGGAGGCTTGTAGTGTGGGAGGGAACACCCTCTCCTATGTGGAGGAGGCTGGCCTCCTCCATAAATTGTGATTTTATTATACTTATGGTTTTTCGATAGTTTGATATTATTTAGTCTTAATTCTTTTTTATATATTAGTTAAGTTGACGCGTTCTTTTAGTAATGGTGTGTGTTTATAGTTTGTGTATAATTTAGTTATGATGGGTGTCCCTTTCGGGAGTCATTCTGTGATGATTGTTTGGATCCCCTTATTGCAAGTCAGGCACTTCCTAGTGGAGCGTCACAGTTCAGGCGACTTACGTTGGTTACATTCTCCTTAACTACTTCGTCTCTTCCTTTTACTAAAATGACATTACTAGACTTTCAACTTATAATCTGGTCAACTGTGAATTTTTTTACCAATATCTATCATACTTACCTACAGTATGTTCCTTCAAAAGTAATGTACTGTTGCACTCAGAAGTAATGCTACACTCTGGGCTCGTGGGAAAGAACATCTTTAAAAAGCCGCGTGTAAACACCTTAGACTTGTATGTCCGGGAAACGGATAGCAGCTCGCAACTTCGAACTCATACAATACATCTCGTAGGGCTATTGTATTCAAGTCATATTTGAAGCTGAACTGGTTGTTGGTCTTTGTTGCCGATCTTTGTTAATATAGAATATATTATAATAAACTGTACGGTACCTCAAATCGAAATAGGCAATGACAATGCAATCATTTTTAATGCAGTTACGAAAAATCGAGAGCATTGTATAATTGACAACATCACAGGCTCTCAAATTATTAATTCTGCTCTAGGTATCTGATAAATTATATATTTTCGATTAAGAACAGGCTTGCAAAACTGCAAATTCTGTTGTAAAATCTTGTATATAGCTCAGAAACTGAAGTAAAGTCTCAAATTTGAAAAGGAGATCATTCTTGTGGTCTGCGACAAAACCAGTGGACTGATCAGGTTGTTCTAGCGAGGAGCTGCTTGTCGATAACTGGCTTTCATTATATTACTGTTACCCTTCTGGCTAGCACAGTAGTAGAGTCTGTGGCTGAAATTCTGTGGCCGAGCGTTCGATCCTTGCTCGGGACACCTTAAAAATGCCACTGATGACAGAGGTTACCACCCCTGTGAACATGGGGTGGGGGGTTTGTGTCGGCTGTCTGAGGTCTTTTTGCTTACGCAGCCATAGCCGAAGCTGACTCGGGTCTCACGTGGGTCAAGAGGACTCTGGGCCACTCATCATCCTTGTGGTGCGTGCTATAGTTGTGTTTCATACATACAGGCAGGTAAAAGGAAAAGTAAGGTAGTTTCACATCGAAAGGGGGTGAAGCGAAAATGTGTCTGCTCTGCGCATGACATCACAGATTATCCAGACTGTAGGTTCAGGGTTGATGGGGAGCTCAGTCAACACCACCGAGATATCTCGGTGGTGTTGGCTCAAGTCTCACACTACTTAATATATGAGGCCCTCAGTGTTACAACCAGACTTCCGCCATTACCCTGAAATTGAGTTATTAACATGAATCACTTCTACAATTCCTCTTCTATCTAATGAACAAATGACTATCATCTTAACCCAGCAGCGCATGGTACCCTTTTTTACTGGTAGATATGCTTCAATTTTACATATGTAATGGGTAATGACCTAAAACTGATAGCCATATAAGATTTACTAGTTTTCATTCATTCATAGTAAAAATATGAAGCGCCCATTTAAATGGGCACCATGGAGGCATGCTCCGGCGACAAAAGTTAAAAACTCATTCCAGTGAACACAATAAAGATATAAACAACACTATTCATCCCCTTTGTCTTTTAATACATTGCACTAAATACACTGAATACATTACACTGAACAATTTGCACTAAATACATTACACTGAACAATTTGCACTAAATACATTGCACTGAATATATTGGAATATATATATATATATATATATATATATATATATATATATTATTTGCTTGTGTAGCTTTTTCTGTTTCATCTATTACTCCTTTGTATGATATTTGACCCAGCACTGAACATGTAAAGCAACATCACATTTTGTGCACTTGGGCTTGACATTTTTCTTACACACTCCACACCGACGCTGCGTCTCACCCATCACAATGTTATGATCAGTTCTGTCATATCGCACACAGTCAGGAGTTTTCAAAGGCACAAACCTTGAAGGCTTTTCTGATGGCTTGAGCAGTACATTTACAATTTCCCTCAAAAAATCAAGCTGTGTAACCTTGTGAATAATTCTGTACATTAGCCAGCCATTGACAATGGTTGCATTGAGAAGAAATCTAAATAATGGAAAGTACCATGCACGCTTCCTGAATGCCACTCTGTACTTTCCTCTCAACTGATCAAACAAGTCAACCCCTCCCATACCTTTGTTGTATTGTTGAATTATGACTGGTTGTGGGAGACATACAACTTCTTTTTTCTTTTTTGACCAACGCTTGCATTTGCCCATAGCCAGAGAAACAGTGTCAGTTTTGTTAGTGGCCACTTTCACATCACTATTATCATTCCATTGACATACAGCAATGTTCTTATCATTATCTCTATACATCTCTGCATATCCTCTTTCCTTTTTTTTCATGTTCAACAGCAGGGGTACATCTCTAACTTTATCCTTCCGAATGGTTCCTGTGAGATTGATGTCTGCTTTCCTAAATGACTCGAGTAAAGGCAGAGTTGTGAAATAATTATCAATATATCCATTGCTCCCCTTAGGAACAGTTCCCTTGGAGAGAGTTTCCACAACAGATTCACCGATTGTTAGACCTTCTTCATAACCAGTTTCCTTTCCTTCATAAAGTTTGAAAGAAATTAGCAGGCCTTCAGTAGAGCAAAGGCACCAAAACTTATACCCAAATCTAACTGGCTTTCCTCGAATGAACTGTTTGAGTCCATGTCGACCGTAATAAGGTTCCATGGCTTCGTCAATTGCCCACGTCACTGGAAGTGGCTGGGCTAGATTCATAAACTTCTTGTTAAAATGTTCAAACAGTGGTCGTACCTTGAATATTCTGTCTTCTGTGGGTTTCTTAGAGTTGTCCACAAAGTGCAGGCTTCGAACAATATCTTCAAACCTGTTGAGACCCATACCACTTTGGATAACAGCAAGACATCGTGTGTCAGCCTGCCTAGACCAGAAAAGCCTTCTATTCGGGACTGAATTATATCCTGACAGAAGAAAAATCCCAAATACTTGATGAAGCTCATCAAATCTTACAGACAACTCTTTCCCAAACTTTACTTGATGATAACGGTTAGTTTCTTCCCTAATCATTCCCATTATTTCCTCATCCCAAAAAACTTTAAAAACATCAACAGGTGTTAGTCCTTCATCTGACCAGCTATTCAACACTGAAGGCTTGTGTACCTGCTGCCCTGAAAAAGCAGTACCATCACACTGTTCAGTTTCACATTCTTCCCATGTGTATGTAGGCTTATGTTTTTTCTGTTTCTTCTTGGGTGGTTCAGTTTGTAGTTTAGTTTCCTTGTGTGTATTACATTCCTGATCTTCAGGAACAATAACAGGCAAAGACCATGATGAACAAGGCTCATGACATGAATTTCTATTTGTTAGTTCTATGTGAGGAGGTTTCGCTAAAATTCTGGCACCCAAAAGATTTACATTTTCTTCTCCAATGTCAACAATATCCTCACTTGGGTCATCAGCATCTGATTCTGCCCCATCATCAGGTGGCTCCAGTGATATGTTGATCCCTGTAGTACCTTCCTCGTCTGGCAGTGAAAACAAGTATTGAACAGCATCCTCAACATTATTCAGAAACCTAAAATATTGAGAAAAATAAAGAAATAATAACTAATATGCATCATAATTACAGTATTTTGCACAATCAGTCCCATATATACCATATCTATACAGTATTTTACTCTTGGTAGCAGAAAACATGAGTATGTAATAGGAAATATCACTGAAAGCTGATTCACACTTGACCAAAATCTCATTTGTGCAGGTCCACCTCTTACAAGGCTCCATGATGCCCATTTGAATGGGCATTGATATTCATATTCTTGCAGTTACTAAGACATAAGGTCAATGGCCCAGCTATATCATTCATGCATTAGTGTAAGGCCTCCTCTCTTATATAATACACCTGTTAAGTAAAAATAAAAGGTATAAGTCCTTAAGAATACATATAACTTACTTGTTGTGAGACATTTTGCAAATATTCTTCAGACCATCCTCTTCAACCACCATGCAGTTTGTTGTTTACATCCAGTATGAAAATGTGGCTGAGCCAGGACAAAACAATACCTTTTCTCTGTAGTTTGTATCAAAGAAAACTATAATTAGATGGAAAACTATGATATATGAGGACTTTGAAAGTGACCAACTTTTCGCCCATTTAAATGGGCATAATGCGCTGCTGGGTTAACTTGCATATAGACAGGCCTAGAACGTTTGAAATAGAATGAAGTACTGTGGAGACAATGACAAGCGAGTGTGTGTAGCTGTGAGCACTGAGCAGTCGGTCATGTTGCCCATGCGTGATTTCTTATTATTTACTTCATGCTTTATGTGATTATTTTATTAGCAGTTGGGAACTTTTGCTATAGAGTATAAACATTAATATACATATTTATTGCAAAAACAAACTGTAAATCCATGTAGTTATCACAATATTGACATAAATCATAAAGGAAATTCTTGGATGACGCCTGTAGGTGGGAGGTGCCGGCGCCATACCACCAGGCTAATAGCCCAACTTCTCGTACTGCATTTTTAGGGAACTCTTAAAGTACTTCAATATTTCTTAGTAAAATTATGACAATGCATCGAATAAGATGTATAATTAATTAAATCCAATTATAATAATTTGTGAACTCACAAAATTTCCTGTAGGTCGACACAAAACACAAACGTGTGTTTCTTTCACTAGTGGAAACACAGGCCACACGCATTATAACGCATACCCACCATCCACCCCCACCCCTACACACACAGAAATACACACACTCTAAGGGTCAAATTGAAGTGTCATTATAGTGTGACTTTCGACCTACCCTTCCTTACAGGAAATTTACTTAATAAACGAGAGAGGGGGAGGTAGGGAGATGAGAGAATGTACAGGGAGGGAGGGAGATGAGAGAAATTAAAAAACAGCCAATTAAAATGACTTTCTTAGTATATGCTGACTCTATCTATCTATTTATTCTCTCTCTCTCTCTCTCTCTCTCTCTCTCTCTCTCTCTGTGTGTGTGTGTGTGTGTGTGTGTGTGTGCGTGTGTGTATTTAGCTGTTTTCCTCTGTCTTTCTGTCTTTCGGTAGCGAATGAGAGATAATAGGGAGGAAAAGAACAGTTAAGGCAACACAAGGCGAAAGCATCAGAAGGTCAACGATTAATGAAGGAGAAGAAGGAAAATAAGAATAATAATGTAGCTGTTATTTGCATAGAATTACAGCAGACTATCCCTATACCAAAACTCTCCACAAGTGTTACATACTACCATCGCAAATTGTGGATGTATAATTTTTGTATTCATAACGTTAAGACAAATACATCAACAATGTTTGTTTGGGACGAGGTTACAGGTGGACGTGGCTCTGTCGAAATTGCTAGCTGTCTTAAAAAGTGGATTGATATCGAGTTTGATTTTGATAAGAAGGCTTTCAAACATCGAGGCTAAAACAAAAACATAAATATTATACTTAACTATCTCCACGAAGTGCACAGTGGCCGATTAAAAACCATAGATTTATAGAACACGTATCTCGTGCCTGGACACTTTTTTTACCGTGTGACAGTGCATTTGGGAATATTGAAAGGAAATTTATCCGCGAGTGATATTAACGACTTTGACTCGTATTGCAACATGATTCGGTATGCTATTCGTTATTAGTATCTAGTTGTGAGAATACGCCAGCAAGACTTTTTGAAGATAGACGTGTTAAAACAATACATAGTGAATTGAAAACCAAAGAGTGAATCTGTATCCTTCATAGAAGCCAGAGTATTTGTTTTTGATGTTGCATACAAGGAAGGGTATTTCATTCAGATGGATTATAGTGATGCACAATTAAATCCTGTTAGGTTAATGCCAGGGAAAAAGCCTACTCGCAAAAGCTATTTAACTTTGCTGATGTACTATTATGGACAATAATATCGCGCCCCTCTTATGACTGAGTCACAGTCAGGCGCCCTTTTACGAAAGCGCGGCGGGTCATCATTGAAAGCGCTGATATATTTCTATCAAAAGCGCGGCTGAGTGGGAGTATTTTCACGTACTTGAAAGTCGGCTTGTGTAGCAGTTCTTTAATGATCGTTCACCTCTTCCGTTAGCCAGACGCTATCATCTGTTGCTCCCTGCTTACCACGGGGATTTTGAAGGATTTTGTTTTTTTGTTCTTAATTCATCGCGTTTTTCACTCCTTTCAAAGTTACATGTTTGTTCTTGCTGGGAATCAGTTACCTAAACACTTCATGTAATTGTGTCGGTTTATTTCGTCAGAGATAAATTTGTTGTATTGTGCCATGGCATATTCTGTCCTGTCTCGTTCAACTTTCCGTGTAGTTGCTGGTTTACCGATACTCCTCATCTTAATATTAGTAGCAGGCTGGAGCTTTCCTAGTACATCCATCAACACAAAATTAATATAGATGGATGGGATGTATAAAATTGCTCATTGAAATGAGCATGAAAAGATTCAGCTGAATTGTTGGTACGCTTTGTATTTGAAGGGACTTGAGCCCAAAGCACTGGAGGATATCTTGATTCTGCTGTTACTTAATTATCAACCAGATAGTCTGTAAAGCGAGTACATCTCTCATCCTGAGGTGTGTCTGTCATTACCTCCTCGATGAAGCAATCTTCTACATCTGTTTGGTCAATGAAATGTAGACCAAATTATAATTTCTCAGTCTCAGTTAACACCGTGTGAAGCATTATGACACACCGAATGATACTTATTGACATAGGGAACAAATGGGATTAACCTTGCCGCGCATTTGATAATGGTTTATTGGTGAGGTTCCAACGCGGTCACTTTTCGAATCCGCGCTTTTGATATACGCCCCAGTCAGGAGGGGCGCGATATTATTGTCCACGACTGTACAACTCTCACAAAAATATGATGCTCCCATCGCCCTGAATGAAGCAAAGATTGTAAGCCTAAACGATTGCTAGCTTATATTGATACTACAAAATACCCGTACATTAAGGATATATTTTCACATCAAGAGATACTGCCACCAGCAAATTTAACACCATCTCATAGCGAGTTACTAGACTATGATTCATTTTCTCCAGCCCTCCACCTCTACCTTCTCAAATATAATTCTATAGATGTGGGTATACAGTCAGTATACTATAATAGAGTACAGTAAAGTCCTGTGGTTTACTTCAGAGTTGTGTGTGTGTGTTTGGGGGGGGTGTTCCTGCCTATCGGTCAAGATAGCTGCTTGCTTCCCGTTCTATTCTTCCCTCCCTGCCTTATTACTCCCTCACCCTTCCTGACTGACCTTGAAGTTATGTGTGTTGAATGACTGTTAGGGATAGGGGGAGGATGGGTTGGTAATTAGGGAATGAGAGAGGAAAGGTGATGAGGGAAGTAAGAAAGGGAGTGGAGATAGCAGGGTATTAATGGTGGGGAGAAATAGGTAAAAAAAAGTACTGAAAAAGGAAAGATTATAGTAGTGGGATGGAAAGAGTGGGAGATGATGAACGGGTAGAGAGAACGAGGGTGGAATGAGGGAATGAAGTAAGTGGAGTGTGAGAAGAGTGGTAGATAGAAGGATTACCGAGGAAGGATGAGAGAGAAAGAGAACGAGTAGTGGGATGGGACGGGAGAGAGTGTACAGTCTGTCGATGCATGTACCTCACCCTCGTTCAGTTACTCGCAGTTTTAGCCAGTAAAACCTGGAGTAGTAAGGTGGGTTATCTTACAGTGTTTGTGATTGGTCAATCTAATATCTGCTGTACCCCTGATTTCTACTCCAGATTTTACCAGCTAAAACTGAGTGTAACTGAACGAGTGTGGGTACTAACTCAACCGTGGATACGTGCATCATTGACAGACTGTATGTCCTTCTCTCTCTCTCTCTCTCTCTCTCTCTCTCTCTCTCTCTCTCTCTCTCTCTCTCTCTTAGGCTGATAATGGCAGTGGAGGTTTAGTGGGTGTGTGTGTTTCTCTATATATTTTCTCTTCTACCCTAGCCTGTAATTCTGTATTACAGGACACACAGTAGATAACACAATACAACACACACACAAACAGGCACACACTCGCATACTTTACATACACACGCATACAATAAGGCAGATACAGCCGCGAACCAAAGTTTCGTCACATAACCAAAGTCATGAATGAGGCGAAAGAATTATCCCATCTGAATTGGCTGACCATCCTTGTACCAGTCAACACGAAGGTTGGGGTCAGTGATGGGTTCAATTTTGGCTTAAAAAATGTGCGTGTTTACGTTCATGCTGAACATCTTTTAACTTGGAGAAATTTAGGCCTTATCTTGATAGAAACTTCTTCCATTGTCTCCCGTTACTAATACCGTGAACTGTCATCCAGGTACACAATCCCTCCTTCCACATACACAAACACAATCCCTCCATCCACACACACACACACACACACACAATCCCTCCATCCACACACACACAATCCCTCCTTCCACATACACACACAATCCCTCCTTCCACATACACACACACAATCCCTCCATCCACACACACACACACACAATCCCTCCATCTACACACCCCAGCCTGCGCGCCGACAGACCTTACTTATTAGACCTTGTCACCTACCACGAACAAGACGAGGCACGGGAACTGTCTGTGTGTGTGTGTGTAAGAGAGATAGATGAATAGAAATGAGTGGGTACATAAAGTAGGATCGTGAGACAAGAATAGGTGAGTATGGGATAAAAATGAGTAAAAATGGATGCAGGATAAGGATGAGTGAGGACAGACAAGACACACGAATAGGAGAATAAGGAATAGGATGAGGTGACAGGAATATAGGGATGGTAGGATGAGGTACAGGAATGGGAGGAGCATCTGTGTTTACACGATTCACTGACACCTCACAGAAGAGTGAGTGTGTATGTGTGACGAGAGTGTATGTGAGAGTCTGTGTATGTATGGCAGTGTGTTGATGTATGGCAGTGTGTTGATGTATGTCAGTGTGTTGATGTATGTCAGTGTGTTTATGTATGTATGTCAGTGTTTGTATGTATGTATGTATGGCAGTGTGTTGATGTATGGCAGTGTGTGTATGTATGTATGGCAGTGTGTGTATGTATGTATGGCAGTGTGTGTATGTATGTATGGCAGTGTGTGTATGTATGTATGGCAGTGTGTGTATGTATGTATGGCAGTGTGTGTATGTATGTATGGCAGTGTGTGTATGTATGTATGGCAGTGTGTGTATGTATGTATGGCAGTGTGTGTATGTATGTATGGCAGTGTGTGTATGTATGTATGGCAGTGTGTGTATGTATGTATGGCAGTGTGTGTATGTATGTATGGCAGTGTGTGTATGTATGTATGGCAGTGTGTGTATGTATCTATGTCAGTGTGTGTATGTATGTATGTCAGTGTGTGTGTGTATGTATGTATGTATGGCAGTGTGTGTATGTATGTATGGCAGTGTGTGTATGTATGTATGTCAGTGTGTTGATGTATGTCAGTGTGGTTATGTATGTATTGCAGTGTGTGTATGTATGTATGTATGTATGGCAGTGTGTGTATGTATGTATGACAGTGTGTTTATGTATGTATGGCAGTGAGTGTATGTATGTATGGCAGTGTGTGTATGGCAGTGTGTTTATGTATGTCAGTGTATGTATGTATGGCGAATGATATGGATAGTGAGTGAGACATATTAGTAACGGATGAGATGAGGGTAGGTTGAATCGTACGTTTGGCAACTTGCGCGCACCAACCTACCGCATTCCACGCACTAAAAGACGTTTGATAGTATTCACTCTTTTGAAGATTTTAAAGTTATTTTGTTATGTAACTGCCTCACAATTATACCTATAGAATGCTTAAACAATGTAGTTTCTTAATCTAAATAGCATAAATTATTATTATTTACCAATTCTCCATATTATTCTAATATATCAGTACGAACATAAACTTTTCACCTCTTCTCCATGACAGTCGTATTTATTATACCTGTAATATCTTTCTTAATAGGGAACTGAACACATTTTGGCATATATCAGTCAAAAGCTAATAAAATTTGGCCTCTAATGAAGTCTTAAAAACCACAATAAATGTTATATTGTGGTGATATCCAGTTGGTGAAGTGAAGTAACGGTCAACAAATTATTCGTGTTTACCTTATGCGTGATTATTACCTATACTTTAAAGGCGATTATCTCGCTTAAGGGGGTGTGGCGGTTGTCTGGTTGTAACAGAGAGCTACTCATATATAGTATACGTAAGGTAAACACACACTTTGTCTTTGTACATGGTTTATCTATTATCATCATTTTATCTACATATCTACGTATCTACATGTACTGTATTTGACATTTCTACATTTGTTTTTCATTCAGTATGATAATGTGATTAACTAAAACTAGATAAAATATCTGAGAGCGTATTACCTGAATAAAATAGCGTTGACATAAAAAAAATACTGACCGATCATCTACATTTTTAAATGCGATAATTACTGTACCTTGGTTGACCAGAATTCCTAGTTGATGGAAGAAGGTGTCCATGCTCAACTGGAAGGTTGTTCTGCGTCTAGTCAAGAGTGTCTTCATCATAATTATTAGCCACACTACCAGCAGTGAAACAACCAGAGACGTCCACACATAGGGTGTCAGCACAAACAGGAAACTCCATGGGTAGATTTCAGGAGCTCCTTTCTTTACTAACATACACCGATCACCGATGAACACCGATGAACTGTAATCTACAGCTTCCATCCTCTCAGCAGTTTGAGCAAAGGGCCCCAGACCAATATCCACCTCCTGTTTTGGGATAATTATTTACTGTAGAATAACATGGATGTAATACATAATACTTCACCGTTTTAATCACATTATTGTGAATAAATGTTACTAAAAATTTGATATTGATTTTTATAAAAAAAATATATATATATAAATAAACAAAAATGTCGGAAAGTTCCATGATGCTATTGAGGTTCATATTTCAGGCAGGGGAGTTTGGGTTAACCCAATTTGTAATAATCCTCATTCATTATCTTATCCAAGCACAAACATTGTCATCATTTATATGCATTTTAACTTTATCCATAACTTGTTCATAACATGTTCATTGTTAGCAACCGCTAACCCTTCTGGCTAGCACAGTAGTAGAGTCTGTGGCTACAATTCTGTGGCCCATAAAATCTGCTGAATAACAGAAGAGTGTGTGGGCTGAACACTAGAGAGGGAATGAAGGGCAGGTTTGGAGTCACAAAAAACGGCAGCATTCACTCCACGTTGACAAACAAGAATAACAGCATCCGGAATAGCATACAATTCACACAATGTTGAGCTGGAGTGGCACCAGCCTTCAGGAGGTGAATCCATGTCAAGTGAGAAAACGGCACAACCAACTTTACTATCCACTTGCAATGAGACATCACTGTAGATGCAGTATGGATCAGTGATGGAATCCACGGAGGGGGCCGAGGGGGACGTCTGCAATCATTATATCTATATTAAAACTATGAAGCATAGAGGAAACAGACCTTAAAAAAGTACGTCCAGGAGTCAGTATGGGAGGGACCGGGTAGTTTGGTCGAAGAGAAGTTCTGACTATCTGAGAGTAATGGGATGAAAGATGTGGGAAATGGAGGCACTTGACAGTAAAGCAAGTAACATTAGAATAAATTATCTCCACTAATGGGGGAAGACGCAACTCACGCTGGATATTCACTATCCTGGTCGACATTGGACAATCAATAATTATTGTCATTGTTCCATTCAAAACATTTTCTAAAGTTTCAAGAGTAGCCCTGGTCCTGCTACTGGGATGGAGATGCCTGAGGAGTTGTTAGAAAGCCATTGAAGTGGTGTAAGTCGGCGCTGGAGACGACCCAATAAGTCATGGACAATGGGATGGTCTTGAAGTCTGGCAAGGACAATCGGCCAAATATTGACTGGCGCGCCAAGGTAGCGATACTGAACACATAGGAATGACAGTCCCTCTAATGGTGAACACTGGCCGAGCCTGAGGAAGGCGTCAGGGGAATATTCTACTCTTATTTGAGGAGTCAAGAAACCGCTGGAGTACCCTTGGTAAGGTAAAATGAACACAGATATCATCAGCATAGCACGTAATTGTAGTTCCAGGAAAATCAAGGAGAGAAGTGAGAAGCCGATACATCAGAATATTAAATAACAATGGGCTGAGAACACCCCTTTGAGGCGTACCAAGATGAAAACTGTGCAAAGTACTGAGCACACCACTGAAAAACACACGGGAGGTCCTGTTACTGAGGTACCTAAAATGACGTCTCTATTAGCAACATCGAAGGCACTTCGAAGGTCAATGATGGTCACCATACTGTCCCTGGAAAGGTGAGAGTACAGGTCGACTAGGCAGTGGTGTGTGCTCCACTGGGGAAGGAAACTAAACAGCTATTGAGAAAAACGATCCTGCAATCTGTACATGAGACGATTAAGTAAGATTCTCTCCATAACCTTACAAAAACAGGAAGTAAGGAAAATAAGCCTGAACTTCGCAGTGCCAGGCTTAGGGATGGGTATTATTGTGCTGCAGGTCCAGGTTCCTGGTACACAAGCGGAACGAAGACAACAATTGTACTGGTGAAGTAGAGGGTTCCCAGGAACTTGTTGGTGTAGGCGCAGCACAGCATATGTAATACCATCATCACCAGGAGAAGAAGCTCTACCCCGGGAGAGAGCACGGCGCAACTCTTCCTCAGATATTTGCTCTGCATCATTGTCCTCATTTTGCAACAGAGCAGGCGTTAGACATAGCCGATGGAAAGCTACACGGGAATGTTTGTGGATGGGTAGATGTGGAGGGAGGATAAGTAGTAGGCTACAGCCGATTGTACCCTTATTATGCTTGGTGAATGTTAAACAAATAACATTCAATTCAGTAAAACTAAACTATTATAAATGGGACTTGCTCACCCTTAAACATTAGCCTACTTAGTAACAATGGATAGTGAGGGTAGGAATGAGTGGTTAGTAGGATAGACCAGGATAGAGGAGTGAAGTGGTGAGTGTACCCGCCCTTGTGGAGTAATAGATACATGATGACTCAGCACTTCCTTATTATTCATAACAGTTTAACACAGCAAAATCAGGTGCATAATCAACTACTGTTTAATACAGAGGCTGTAAAAAACAATAAATAGGTTGAATCGTACGTTTGGCAACTACCGACACCACACCACACCACGCACAAAGCCTTGGTTAAAATGACGTTAGATAGTATTTCACTTTTTTGAAGGTTTTAAAGTTATTCTGTTATGTACAGTCGGCGGCAAAAGTCCTGTCGCCTCACTTCTTCACCGAGGCACGCGATGTTCATAGACTCGAGATTATTAGGTGTAGAAACGTGTGTATTTCTCGAGTCCATGAACACTGCATGTCTCGGTGAAGCAGGTGAGGCGACACGACTTATGCCGCTGACTGTACCTGCATAAAGATTATACCCATAGAATGCTTAAGCAATGTAGTTTCTTAATCTAAATAATACAAAATTATTATTATTTACCAATTCTCCATATATCAGTACGAGAATAACTTTTCACCTTTTCTCCATGACAGTCTTTTTTATTATACCTGTAATATATTTCTTAATAGGGAACTGAACACTTTTTAGCATATATCAGTTGAAAACTAAGAAAATTTGGCCTCTAAAGAGTCTTAAATATCACAGTATTTATCTCGCTTAAGTGAGTGTGGCGGTCGGCTAGTTGTAACAGAAAGCTACTCATATATGGTTATAACTTTCATTCTTGTTCCCTGAGAAATCCAGGGCAGTGCTAGGTTGAGAACTAGGTGGAGTCTCTACTCTACAGGTGGAGAACTAGGAAAAAAATTCTCCACCATCTTACAAACTCTCCTTAACACTTGGGTGAGTGAAGTTTTACTATTAATTGAAGACTCATAGGCCTTCCAAGTTGCCTCTTTTAAAACTCGTCTAGCCCGGGCCCTTGCCCGTCGGAAGTCTTCTAAAAGAGTTGGGTCCCCACGATTGCGACGAAGGTGAGAGAAAGCAGCGCGCTTCTCCCGCACAGCAGTGGTGCAGACTGGTGACCACCAAGGGACAGGACGTTTGGGAAAGTAGCCAGAAGTTTTAGGGATAGAGTTGAGAGTGGAAGAGTGGAGTACATCAGTGAAATATGTTACAGCCTCATCAGAGCTACCAAAATCGGCTACTGAAGAGACCAAAGAAGTTAGTTCTCTAAAAAACTGCCAGTCAGCCTTCTCTAATTTCCACCTAGGAAGACGAGACTGAGGTTCATACTTGTTACCTTCTAAAAGTATAGGAAAATGGTCACTACCATATAAATCAGGCAACACTCTCCAAGTAAAATCTAACGAAGCACTGGGTGAGCAAAGGGAAATGTCAATGGTGGTAATAGTCCCAGCTGGGCTATTAAAATGATTCACATCTCCCGTATTTAAAACCCCTAATCCCTCTTCCTCAATAAAACAGCAACAGCCTGGAGCGGTGTGTCAAGCTCCAGGCTCGCGCATGGATTATCTCGACCCTGCCCTTCAAATGAATCGGAATAAAATGCAGAGTATGGTAGAAGACTGGCAGGAATGTAGTCCCCAAGCATTGTCTCTTGAAGAGAAACACATGCAAGAGAGAAGCTAGAGAGATAAATGCGCAATTCCTCCCAAGAAGCACGCAAGCCACAGCAATTCCACTGAAAGACCTTGAACAGTGTGTTACTTTGGTACTTGTTTTTGGGAAGCCACACGGAGGTACAGCCATGGCTGATAGTGCTTGACAAGGGTCCAATGAGTGTTGGAGAGTAACTGAACAGAGTTCGAAAAAGTGAGTCTTCTAAACCTCTCTCAACATTGAGAATGGTTTGGTAAATACACTTGTTCGAACTCTGTTCTGTTGCTCTAAAACACTCCTTGGACCCTGGTCAAGCACTATCAGCCATGGCTGTACAGTCACTCATAAAATTTTAGACCCCCCCCAGGCCAGTCACCTTCTTATACGTGTGATATCGGTTCTGGCAACAGTATACGTGACGTCAGTGATGGCGCTTGAGATATGAAGTTGATCTGCTCGACTCACTTTGAACTACGGGTAGGTGAGACGAAGCATGAGTTGAGATAATGTTTCGAGTAAACCACCCTTAATCCAAACACCACACACACCACCACCTCTGACGTCAGGTACAACGTTACCAAAGACCGATATCACACGAGTTAAAAGGTGTCGTGCCTGGGGTGTCTTTACTTTTATGAGTGACTGTACTTCTCACTACCACCTCGACATGAGGGTTTATACAAACGATACGTTTTGTCTAATCCTGGGCCACTAGAAGAAGAGCGAACCCGAGGAGTAATACTTGGAGCAGTAATTGTGACCAGTAGACGAGTCCCTGAAGCATCTGATATGTTGGGAGAAGATGAAGGTATATGACTAGGGATATTCTTTGAAACAATTACATTAGTATTGTCCAGTGCAGCAATGGTATCACTGCTATATCAAGAGATTTATTAAGGCCACGAGAACGTTTCTGGTGAAATTCAGAGGAAATTATAGATGAGTCCACAGAGATGGTTGCCTTATAAGGAGGAACATCTATTGAGTTAAGTGGTTCAGAGGAACCATGAAGGTTCTCGTTCATCATTGCAAATCGGTAGCTGGAATCAACGCTCGTGATTGCAGGTGGGTATGACGAGTGATAATTTATAGATGTGAACATTGAAAAATTAACTGAGGTGAACATAAAAAATTGAAGAACATAGAAATTGAAGAATATAGAAAATCCACTCGACAATGGAGGAAAATGTATAAATATACTCGAGGACAATCGACTAGGAGAATATCGACTCCCGTGGACGTTGAAAAGAAAACTGGAGTCACATATATAGGGTAACTTAATTATTTAGTTAGTTAGCTTTTGCGTGTGGAAGCGAGTGAGTGTGTGTGAATATAATTAATTGATTTCATGTTGGTATCAATGGAATTTTAAAAAATATAGCAAAGCGATTGGGATTGGTTGTTTCATACACTATATCCTTTGATTCTATAATTATAAATGCATAAATATCGTAAGAACTCACGTAAAAATTAAATATGTTGAAACAAAAAACCTTGCAATGAGAATAAGGGGACAATCTAACCTCTGAAACCTTTTTTGAGCCAACACAACGAAGGTTGATTAATAAAACCGAGTAGCATATTAGTCAAGTCTGGAAGAGTATATTTCATAAGAAAAATTAGATCCAATCAGAGCTCGAGCTGGCTGTCTAAGCCAATCAGCGCCTGAGTTGCAGTGGGGATGTTGGTGCAGGGAAAGTGGTGGTGAGGTTGGTGTGAGTTGGTGTTGATGGGGAGAAGGTTGTGGTGAGGTTGGTGTTGGTGGAGGTAAGGTGGTAGTGAGGTTGGTGGGGTTGTTAAGATGGTGATGGAAAGATGGTAGTGAGGATGGGGGGTGGGAAGTGGACTATTGATTTTTTCCCCTACAATATGTCACTAAACGGATCCCTTTTTATCTACACTGAGGTCGTCTGTGTCCTGGCATAATGTGTAGGATGAATCAGTTGTCCACTAATTTACCTCAGTTATTGACTCAAAATATACTATTCTATTCTGTACATAAGAAACACAGGGTTAGCCACAAGTCAATACAGAAAGATGGAATAAAACGGAACGAAAAAATTAAGAATCTAATTATTATTCGTCCTGTGTTTCACGATTTTGTAGCACCCTGTATCCTAATTACCCTTCCTGATATCTAATATTTCTGTCGTAAGGATTTGAAGATTATAAAAAATAATGACCAAACTTTCCCTCCTTTACCTCCTTCTCTAAACCTGATCACACGCGATTCGTCTCATTCTCTCCATCCTTCTCTCACAATCCAACTCTCACTCCCTCACTCCTTTATTACACACTTGTCACTTCCTCCCTGACCTCATCACACGCGTCTCCCTCCTCCCTGTCACACACTAGGAGGGATTCTCAGGTATTATGATCTGACTAAATTAGTTTAACACACAAACTCACACAACGAAAGCTCTGTCTGTCTATCTGTCAGTCTTTTCATATCCTCCTTTCACTTCCCACACACTACCCTTTACTTCCTTCCACCCTTCCTCTACGCCCCTCCTCCCTCTCTTCTACCCTCCTCTTCTTTCTCTAGCCTCTCACATCTCCCACATTAATCCCCTGTGTGACCTACTCCGCTTGTCACCAGGTCATCTCTTTCTTATAAATAAACATCAAAGTCATGTACAGTCGGCAAAAAAAGTTGAATAGATAAAAAATAATGTATATGCCTATCTACATTGCACATGGATTGAAAAAATGGATGAATAGAATAAGGAAGACATAGGTCATATTGTTTTCTTTTATTTACCTCAAATTAAAATTCGCGTCCATCTCATGTACAGTTGGATACATGAATGGGTGGTACAGCCCAAGTGAAAGATAGTCAATTTCTCCCAATATCAAGTTCCTTAGTGCCAAATAGCAGACATCAGGTGCAGAAGTCAGCATTGAGGATGGTAATAAAAAGCAAGTACCTGATAATAGACACTGGCTACTCAAATGGGACAAGTATCTTTCACCTGGGCTGTACCACCTGTACCAACTGTACTTATCTGGTAGTTGCATTCTGAACCAATTCTTATTCTAACAACATACGTAATTTACCGTATGAGAACTATATCTGTCATATATGCATTAAAATTGGCGAAAACATAATGGGTGAGCGTCCCTGCAGTAAAATCAATAACTCTCTGATCAACACTCAGAAGTAAGATGTGAGTCAGGAGCAAAACAATTACCACACTGGGAATAGTTGTTGCAGTTCCTCCTCCCATGACCAAACTCATAACAACAGAAACACTGTAAGGGACTCTCAACAAAAACCCGGAAGTGGGGTTAATGTTAATGCGATCTGGGATATGCGAGCATGTCAAGGCTGGAATCGAAGAGTGGCACCTCGGCAACTTCTTCGAACTAAGGATTCTAGCACCACCAAAGTCAGAGGGATTATTACAAACACAGTTTGCAAAAGACATATATATAAATTAATCACGAACACCACTATACAAAATCAACTCCAACACCACACACCACTTGAAAGACAGCAGCTTCTCAATAGGATAACACAGAGTTAATTGTACAATGGAAGGAGGCAGACCAGACGCTGCCCAAGCGCTGATTTTGCTCCAAGAGAGAAGAAGACAGAGGAGGCTCAGAGCTCCTATCAGTTCAAAGTGCAGCTCCGTTCTGCCACCAGTCAGTTCGTCCACCCAGACGAAACCTCGGTTAGATGGCGCTGCCGGTGTTGAGAAGTGAAGATGGCGCTGACGTCGATATCCCAAGGAATGGAGGGGGGGGGGGGGGTAAAGAAACTGCTGAACAAGCAGTTATACTCTCGCCCTCCACTAATACACCACATTACTATTAATGAAACATGAAAATATTACTCCACAGGAACATGGGAATAAATGTGTATGAACAGGGTACACAAAGTCAATGAAACATAAGTTGATATAAGAGAGACAGAATATGAATTCAGCTGTCGAGTATTTCGGCCCTTACAGACCACTAGAAAGTGAGGATGATCATATTTTTACTGCCTTTTATCTTTGTTACTCGTTGGATATTGTCTGGACACATAGCGAGAATGTTCTCTTTTGAGATTTCATACAGGTCTTCATTATATATACGTCCCTTACTATAATTAAATATGCGATGAGGTTTCATAGACTCAAACATACTATCAGAAGGACAGGGGAGATTGAGGTGCATCATGGCCTGTGTAAGATCTTTGGCTCTGATTAAAACACCCTTATCATATTTCTTTATGTGGCCCATTGGTAGTACTCCAATTTATTTCTCTACATATCGGGAAGCATGGATAAGGTTATCACGTCCCTCCCTGTAGTAAGCCACAAACTAAAAGGGTGTACAGAGTCATCAAAGATGTTAGGGCTATAGTCATTGTCACTGTCAACTACATTGTCTCAAAGGACCTGGCAAAAAAAAAAAAATCTGTATAATTTGTATAATATGGGATATTGTAAATTACCAATAAAGAATATCAATCAATCAATATATCACATTGGTGGAGTGCATCATCAGAACTTTAAAGTGGGTATCCCCCACAGTCAGAGAATTTTTTGCCTCAAAATTTGCTTTAGTAGCAGCATTTGCATTGAAAGTAATATAGCACCGATTAGACCTACAGTCACAGTCATAAGTGATTCGGATACGAAGAACCATTCGAAAACACATACAAATTGAGTGGATAGCGCCATATGAAAGGGATGCAAGTACATGTATTAACATTAACGTGTCAACACCGCTAACAGAGTTTATTGACACAACATCCAGCCTTCTGCATACTACCACGACCAGAGAGCGACGTCTCGAGTTCCTGGTCGACTACCACTAGAGGAAGAGATTGGGAATGTTCTTTATCCATATATCATTGACTTGGTGTTATTGGCCCCACGATCCAAGAGCTACTATCTACCGGACAGATGAGGGGACCGAGCGCTGGTTACCATGGGTAGGGTATCTCTCCCCCTACATTTAATACTTACACTGCACTAATCTTATTTATGCCTTTGTGTTGAAATCCATGGACACATTTGTAGTAGTGATGCATTACTAAACATTCCTCTACTGGTGAACACGTTCCACATTAAAGTCGGAGTGGGTGTTCACAGTTCACTACTGAACAAGTCTTTCGAGTATAGAAAGTCCTCATTGGAAGTTGCATTACACTTAATCACTCATCTGTCCTCGTTAATCCTTGCAACCTTGTTTAAAATCCATGATCCGCAAAATCGAGGACTTCTTCATGCTTGTATAGGGAATCCATGTTCAACACAATGTCACAATGCATCGTAACGTGATAATGATATCAGTCATTAAACTAATATGTCATTCAGATACTGGATCTGTGAGCGAAAAAGATATATTGATCGATTTATGGCAAGAACGAAAATGGAGATTATTGTTTGTGTTGGATACAGTGTCAGCTCGACTCTGGTTTGTACCACAAGCTGTCATTGGCTGAGAGACCTGAAGCAGCCCAGCAAGCGTTCTGATTGGCTGAGATTGATTGATTGATGGGTATTAGGCGCCGCAACATCGAGGTCCTATAGCGCCAGAAAAAAGTTGATAGAGAGGTGTGACGGGAAGCAGGAAGGAAATAAAATGAAAAGAGGGATAGTTGAATAACTGAAAGATGGGAACTATTTAGTCTGGTCTCTCACTGACGACCTTCCTAGCATGGGAAGCCCTCTCTCCCCGATATCATGCCAGAGCAGGGGCTGGAGCCCCCTCTAGTCTAGCTCACCAGGTCTCAGAGACACCCAAGCCCCCCCACCTCGGCAAGGCGGTTCCCGTTAGGGGGTGATTGGCTGAGAGGACCCATATGACACCTACATAGTTGGACTTTGTTACTAAGCATTCGGGGTGCCTTCAACATTCCTCCTGTCCTGTCTGGGTGATTTATCCAAAATAGCTCTAATTCACTTATTTCCTGCGTCTAAACTTAAATGCCTAGAGACTTAAATTTTATTCTGTAGTCACCAGCAACTCTTCCTCTTTTGAATAAGATCAACCCCAGATTTCTACGACTCATGGGTGCAAAGATATGATGTGAGGAAGTTATGTAACTTTTGGCTGGAGAGCGTGGTGTGTCTGTAAGGATGCTTGACTCAGTCCTGGCTAGGGGGGGTTGGTGGGGCGGCAGGTGGTGGAGGGTGTTGCCGGGCAGCAGAGGCGCATCAAATCGAACGCGAGAAATTAATATCAAAATTGACAGCTATCACCCAAACATTTACACACTGACTGAGTATGGCTATCCCATTGACACACTATTGGCAATAGCCCAGTTCTCCCAATTCCACCACAAGTGGCTATATTTTCACGGAATTGAGAACATTGGCTAATGCCTACGCCCGAAATGCTCTACAGCAGTGGTTCCCAACCGGGGGGAAATTTCCCCCAGGGGGGAAATTTGGATGTTTCAGGGGGGAAATTCTAGTCTGGAATTAAAATTCTGGAAATTATCAGTAGTTATGTAACGCCCGGGAGATGGTATAGTTAACCTTGGAGATATTTTTTTTCCCACGCTCAAATGAAGCGGTTACTGATTCGTGATTAAAAATATAATTTGCTGTTCTTTCTCTCATACACATGAAGGGGGAAATCTGGATGGTTGAATTAGGTGCAGGGGGAAATTACAGAAAAAAGGTTGGGAACCATTGCAGTCTACAGAGTCATGAACTCATTATTGACGTCATATCCAGATACCCGAGCAGCTCCGCAGGGTCGGCACATACGATCCCCAGACTGGAGGGGTTAAATTGTATAACTATTGAATTAATGAATGGAGATATATTAGTGAAGAAGGTATACAAAGCAAAGCTGGAAAGAAGGAGGGGGAGGCCGAGGAGGAAATGAGAGGATGAATTTGAAGTGGCTTTGTGTACTAGAGGAATATATATATGGGAGAGTGTTTGGCTTGCAAGAGCGAGTAATTTAGACCAAAGTGGTGAATGGAAGAAATTTCAAGACCACATGCACCAATGAAGTCAAAGATTGAGTAGGTGAAGTGATTTTGTTGAGGATTATACTACATATTTTCCTCTCACTATGCAGTGTGTATAGGATACATTATCTATGACAATGAACTTTACATTACACCATTACACATCAATTTGTCTTACCTGCCTTGTGATTTGTCCCACCATTCCTGTCCAGGATCCATCAAGGAGTCTGTTACCCCAGCTGTTGTCAGGTGGCTGAGTAAGCTTATACCTTCGACAAACATACACCAAATTTTTAATTGTGGTAACTTTCATCTGGCAATATATGAATAATTGTGTCTCCTCCAATTTTTTTTAAACCGAATGTAAGCCTGTTAACGCTTCGATGTTTTTTTTTTATGTGAAACAAGCCTCCATTCGTTTCCATGATACTGACTGATTATTAGGGTTTCGAGTCTTATCTTTATTAAATCTTGAACATTATTTTTTTAGTAATCTAAATTGTTAGAATATGTTCCTCTGATTATTATATACTGTACATATTAATAGATGGGGGAGAAAATTTGTAGTATGGCAGCTCAATTTAAAGTAAATTTACACTTTTGGCAGCGTAACATTTGGTATTGTTGATCGATTGCTACTAATATGGGAAAAATACATTTCTTAATTCCAGCATTAGAGGGGGCAGGCCTCCGAACACTGCCCCTTCAAAATAGATCTTTTTATATTACACTTTGGAGAGCATGACTGATATTTAAATTAATTATTACTATTATACAACATAACAGAAATATGCAACATAAGAAAACAAAATATCAAGAGTTTCCATTTAGCAGAGTTAATTACTTTTAAGAAAAAAGTTGAAACTCACAATGGTAAATCACCTTATATCATGTCACATATTTAATAATTAAGCTTGATATCTGTAGAAATTTATTATGCGCTACTTGTTGGATTTGTTGTTTCTTGTTGAGTATGGTGGGAAAATCTGTAAGCAGTTTGAGGCATGTTTGATATGTTTTAGTTAGAGTATAAAGTGAGGGGACGTGGGAAGGAGTGGCATGCTGTGGTAGGGTATAAACAAAGTTAACCACAGTGACCACAGGGCCACTATGGCATAAGCTTACCCCAGGAAAGATGGGGTGAGAATGAGACACAGAGGGCACGCCTGGAGATTTTTTTTTTTTTTTAGTGAAATGGATACAAGACTCTCTCTCACCGGTGGCATTGTTCAAGGGAAAGAGACAATACTGAGTACCTGTGATCAATTAGAAAAGTTTATAAAGTTAACAGACTTACTCATGTGAATGTAACGTAACGATAAATTAGTACCATCATATTCCTACCGTCATTGAGGCCTTAGGGTTCGGAGGCACAATGTAGTCTCTACTTGTTCGAGGCTTGGCTACCGGCCATCATACCAAGTTGCTGGGATGTAGGGTGAGCCTCCCTCACTGAATGTCGCTTGTGTCGAGCGCCTCGTGCTAACACTATAGAGCACTATTGTCTGGCCTGCCCTAGAGACCCTATAGAAAGAAAGACTGAACAGCCAACATTTTCTGCTGCTCGATGATTGGTTGGTTTCACAGGCGCCATCTTGGTTCTTCCACCAAAATAGTCGAGACTGATCACCTACGGATTCGTCACAGAGAATATCTCGCTACATACTGAGGAATGTGACTAATTGCCTGATATGATATTGTTTTAGTTAATTAGGTACATTTTTATTAGAACAAATGTAGGCTTATGTTGTATAACAATCCTTACACATCTTTATATATGACTGCTTCCGTAAAAACCGCCACTAGCGTCGAATGACAATGGTGACGAATCATTCTGTTAGCTGGTGCTAAATATGGTGTGTTGTGGTTGTTTTATTGGTGCTTTTTTAGTAGAAAATATGGTTGGTTGTTCTGCATATGGATGTCAGAACAAAAATGGACCTCATATGCGTCTGTTTCGGTTCCCAAGAGATGCGGAGAGAAGAAATATTTGGGAAAACAAGGTCCGAAGAGTGAACTGGTCTGCCAATGAAAATCATAGACTCTGCCTGGTTACTAATATTAATTTTACTTGTAGTTTATCCTTTAATACAATTATTCACCATACTTTATTATACACAGAAGGAGACACCGTGAAGGAAAACTATTATTTTTATAAATAATGTGGAAGTCATTTAAGCTAATGGGTAGCTGGAAATGCGGTATAACTGCAGATTGCAGAAGAGTTTAACCTGTTTTCCCATCTTTTCTTTTACATTTTCATGTACATTCATGGGCCACGATAACGGGCTTTATTAAGCCTATGTCCAGTGTCGGATCATATAAATGAAAAAAAAAAAATATATATATATATATATATATATATATATATATATATATATATATATATATATATATATATATATATATATATATATATATATATATATATATATATATATATATATATATACGATGTTGATATACGATAATTAGAGCAAAAATAATGGCTGAAAATGGTTCAATGATTAGTTCCAAATATTAAAAAAAACATCAAGATAGAAGTTTTGAATTGCGAGTGTACGATCGATACCCTTAGCCGTATATTGTCATAATAATCAGCGTGGTTACGTGTCCTGAGATGCTTAACTCATAGTAATATAAAAGTTAAAGTAATCTAATATACTTAAACTGATATATAGAATGATTTTTTCCTCGTATGGAGAAATATTGTTCACTATTACGTGACTCATTATGAAAGTGGATACAATGATGATAATTGGTACTTTTAATTAAGCATACGAATGAGATGTGACAATACTACATGAATATTGTAACCAGTATCCACTTTTAGTGTTTTTAATCGCTGAACTCTAAAACATATAAACACTCGACATTCATATGTCTAACGTTGTCTGCAAACTCACTCACCTATCTTTATGTGCTTCGATATTAGCGTACATAATGTTTAGAGCTATATACCATATTGCTACATATTTATATCATAAAGCGACATCACCTAGTGCAAACACAGAGTTAAAAATACTTAAAAATAATCAATAATAGGCAAACAATTGTAAACTGACTGGTGGTATCTGGCAACGTGACGCTCATCTCTATAGTAAATAAAGATATTGACAAAATTAACTCCGACATCACAAAGATGGCGACTGTCCAGTCTCTCTTTCTATAGGGTCTCTAGCTTGCCCCACTGCCCGACACGTGCTGCCCCTGGGCCTTCCGTTTGATGTGGTTTGTCGACACCTGCTAAATCACCATGATTTAGAGGAACTTCTGGTACGCCACCCTCGTTTTGGTGGACTTAGATAGGTCACAATGTAAATATTTGTTGATTGAATGGTGGTCGGTATGTTGACAAAACAGTATAAACTTCGTAAATATAGGCTGCCTGGCTGTCAGTCGAAGAATTTGTCGTCAAACTCCCAGTATTTTGAAACTGCCTCAGCTAGGTGTGCAGTGCATATTCCGTGAACATTTCATCTCCCTCGTAGTTCCCACTATCGTGGGCATAAATACTGAGCTCCGTACTTGACACTTGACAGATACTCATAAATTGTATGATCAACGTTGTTCACCGACCTCTCATCCTTCTCTCAAGTCATGCTCATGTGCTCCCTCCCGTGCACTCTCAAGTCCCACCCATCTCCTCCTTCCACAATCACAATGAGATAAGGAAGCTTGCGGCTTCCTCTTGTCGAAGGAAATATAATCATAAGATTCGAGATCAAATTTCACCCATAAACTGATTTAGTGTTATTAAATTCAGACAACTTGCAAATTCTACCCCATAAGATCTCGCATGTCCCCACCTATGTGCGGACTGGGATCATAAGTACAGTTGCCTCCAGTAGTAGCGACCCCAGTCTCAGGTGTGTGTAGCGAAATGTGGCAGCACTGTGTTTGTTTACTATTGGTCAGAGTCAGTGTATGGACTCGACTAACCCTCGCTATAGTCTCCATATGGATGCTATATAAGTAGAATTGTCTATCAAAAAATGCATACGTTTCCAACATCAATTCAAATACAACAGAAACTAGAAAATATAAAATATAAAACTCAATTTGCATTGTTTTATGCGAAAAAACCCGCGTAGCGAGGTGTAACTTCTGACAGGAAGGAAGGGAGAGGGTAGTGGGAAACGGGGGATGTGCGTGTCGGTGTTAAGTTGTGATGCTTCGAGACTTCTTATTCAGTGAAACAATCCACAAAACCGCATATTTTAGCTAACATTTAATAAAATTGTATTGACCAATATTTAATATATATTTAATATATATATATATATATATATATATATATATATATATATATATATATATATATATATATATATATATATATATATATATATATATATATATATATATACATATATATATATATATATATATATATATATATATATATATACATATATATATATATATATATATATATATATATATATATATATATATATATATATATATATATATATATATATATATATATATATATATATATATATATATATATATATATATATATATATATATATATATATATATATATATATATATATACATATATATATATATATATATATATATATATATATATATATATATATATATATATATATATATATATATATATATATATATATATATATATATATATATATATATATATATATATATATATATATATATATATATATATATATATATATATATATATTAGAATAGGCCAAAGGTGTTTCACTGGCATCCAGTGTCTAAAAGAATTCCTGTTTGACAATTATTTGACTTACAGGTCATGTGATTTACATCAAAATGATCGATGTTATATTCTCACTTTGCTGAAATAATTTCATAACGTTGTAATAATAGAAAAATCAATAATTATCTCGATCACACACATGGTGAACGACGTGAGCAGTTATTACACAGGGATTTGACTCTTATTGCTTGTCACCATTGGTTCTTAAAAAAAATTCCAGTAATACAGTTGATGTAACAGATATTTATTTGTATTACTTATGGTAGCGTAAAACATATTTATGCCACATGGGATTCTGTGAACTATGCATTGTGGGGGTGGACTGAGTTTTATAATATAGCTTTATAAAATAATTTATCAAAAGCTTACCTTACTGGTTAATATGTAATCTCGTTGGTTGGCTGCAACGAGTTAAACCAGAGTTATAATCCCTGTATCCGTCCCTCAACACAATAAAATTTATTTCTGGGTTTCGTCCTGCTATATATGTATTGATAATAGAGCATGCAATAATGGTCAAACACAAACAACCAATGGCAATTTCTCTCTATTTATTAAAATAAATTCCAAGCCAACAATGAATAATTAAATTCAATCAAAAAATCACACACACACACTTCCGTTCACGCTCCAATAGATAGCTATGTACTTACTCCTCTCGTCGCTTCTCCACACGTGGTAACCCTCAGACACGTGGTGACAGAGTAATATTACGTTACTTTAATATATATCTGTCAGAAGCTAGCACTTCACCCTCGCACACGACGTCAGACGGTAATTACGTTATTGTAATATTAATGGAGAAATCAAGCAACCCAGCTGGTAATATTTCAATGTCAATAATCACACTCGTTTTTACTGTCCCTTGTACACACACACTCGTAATTTCCTGGCCAGCCCTCTTCCTCACCCTCAGTGACACCTTACTAATTCTCGTCAAGCGAATGAATAGTGAGTTATTAACAATAAGCCTTGTGAAAAGTAATCAAACAAATTCGATGTTACGTTTTAACTGTAGGCCTCCAGGCAAGGCTAGGAGGGCTGGATACGAGGTGTTTCTTTCGTGGAGTGTGCTTACCAACTGACTGTATTCCTTCAAAATCAAGGTGTGGGTGGTTGGAAATTAATTACCTTTCTGACTCCTCCCCATTTAACCTTTTTTCTACCTGGCCCACTGTCTGTCATCCTTGTCCTTCCTCTCCTTCTTCACGTGTTCGTATAGCCTAGTCTTGGACTACGTTTACATATGTCACTCATTCTTTAGTTATACATGCAAATCACTTTTTCCCATAACATGCAACTGCTTGCAAATGATTCCCTTCCACTTCAAAATCAGTTTTACTGAGTAATAGATGCCCATTAGCACAATTATTAATGCAAAAATACATAACCAGAGTAATGAAACACCGAATGGAGTGAGTGGGTACTCGACCTCACCTAAACTACCTGGGGATTAAAACCCGCACCCACGATTTCCACATTCCACTATCTCTGTCTTCCTGACTTGACTGAGTGGAAATTTCCATACACGTGGTTTTACCCCTTTGTTAATATACATATTTAATAGCATTCTACTAATTATGTATGTTACGTTATGGTCACGGATCGATCCATGACATGCATGCCGCTGGTTCATTCACATGGGTTAGAATTAATTAGTCTGTTACCAAAGTTCAATGCCAACCCTCCACCACCACTACTACCGAACTTCACAAAATATCCTCAGGGTTTGAAACTAATCCACGTCATCCGGTCGTTTTAGACAAGGTCACCGATAAGGGTTGAATCTCGTTATAATGATACATGATAAGGAAACCGCTATCTGCTTTCCTTATCCTTTATCGATCGTTATTCATCATAGAATATATAGGTGGAATGGTTTGTTTGGTGATCAGCACAGAAGTAACCAATCACAAGCCAGTATCATTATGGGAGATAGCCAATCATAATGTTAGCAAAGGTATTGAGGCCACCACCGAAAGACTAACAAATAAGACTCCATCTCGACTTAGCCGAGGTAAGACATGAATCGTCACGACAGCCAGCTTGTTTAAAGAGGTCGGATTGTTGGACTGAAGGAAAGTGGGTTGAGCATACGGGCCATCGCTCATCTACTTGGCATCTCCACTTCGACAGTGAAAAGGTGGACCCGACGGTTTGAGGAAAGCGGAAACCTGTGCAACCTGGGTATGTATTGAAATTTTGTTTGTTGACATTTATGTGCAAAATACTATACCTAACAATCTGTGCACAACATTATCCATTACACGGAATGATAATTACCTATATAGAGGGTTTCGAAAGTCTTTCACCCGTCTTTGGGATTAATATCCAATAAAATAAACCCAGTTTATTCTTTAGCGAAGTGCATACACAATGAAATTAAAAATAAAAGCATATGACTGGCCGCGCCACCCTGTAGTTGGCTATCTTTGCTTTTACAGATGGTTACATAATGAACTGACATGGACTAACACATTGTTTAAAAACCTTGTTTTTTTTTTATTAATATTATTTCCTAAGTCTGAAGGAATTTTGAAGTACCCTGTCAATGTATAGCCAATCAACATCCCCCAAGAACGATCTAATCTCATGGAAGAGGCAACACACACAAATACAAGTCCAGATTGTATATTCACTTATTTGTATTTAAACGAAACCTTTGCTCCTACAGCGAAAAGACCACGTCCCCGGGTAACAACACCAGAGGAGGATGTTAGAATTCGGCGTGCCCCGACGGAAACCCGCTTCACGACGGCAACAGCCATTAGAGAAGCATTGAACTTGAATGTGTCTGCAACTACTGTTTGCAGACGCCTACATGAAGCGGGGATCCACCACAGGGCTCCAGCAACAAAGGAACGACTCACAGCTGCACACCGTGCCGGGAGGCTGGCCTTCGCCAACCAGTATGTCGGCCATGATTTAGATTTTTGGTCAAGGGTCGTTTTCACTGACGAAAAGACCTTCAATTCCTTCAATCATGGCAGACTACATGTGTGGAGGGAAAATAACACAAGGTAAGATATAATATGTATTTTTGGAAGAAAACCTTTCCCTATATTACTGAATAACATTACATGCAGGACATCATTATACTATAGTAAATTTTCGTGTAATCAAAGTTCATTATTACATATAAACTGCTGTAATATAACCCTACATGTCAGGATGTAATACTTAACGGTAGCATGAATGTATAATCTTAATGGGTCAAAATGGGTATGTAGCCGGTTACATAATTAAGTTCAAACTCCACGTTGTATCAGAGTCGACTTAAATTAACCCACCTTAAAAATACTCTTATAGGTAATCGTCCATATTACCATTTCAAGTGAAAACAGTGGTTTTACCAAATACAAAAGCAGTTTTAATCTCGAATTACCCACATTAGATAACTTTTATGACGGTGATGTTAAACTGGTTATTCTCCATTTCATCAAGAGAATCCCCCCCTAAAATAAAAACTGCACAAAACATTTAAAGTTCTGTTGTGCTCCTTCACATATATGGAGCTCTTTTAATCCTCCAAACTATACCACGAAGCAAATAATCTCGTATTTTTTAAAGGGGATCTGTTTCGTGGCATAGTTTGGAGAATTCAAAGAGCTCCATTTCACCAATAATTTCCCTTTAATAATTTTCGCTAATTGTCCCATCACATGCCTGTTCAGGATAAAATATAAGATTATGATGTTGTAGGACGTTTATCAAAGTGTCTGTCGTTCTGTCCTTTGGGCAGTATTTTCATGAACTTAGCCTGGTGCTAGTACAGGAAATATAGCGGTATTGAATATCCCTATAATTTTAACATGTGCAAGTAGAATGTTGCTTATAATAACTAAAAGTTGGTGTTTATTAAGAGTTACTTATTGTTTGGTTTGTATTTTAGTATTAATTTCCTATCATATTTAACTCTTATTGTTGTTATTTTAATTTACTATTAGTTTCGTATCATACAGGCGAGGTATTGAAAGTTCCTTTTCTAGAGTCTTACTTAATATAGTAATATTAAGTTATTATAATTGGTATTTCCCAACTTCACATGGGTAAAACAACATAGTAAGACCTTCATTATTGGCAGGTATGAAACTCACAACATCTACGAGGAAGCACGTAGTGGTCATACCACGTGCAATGTGTGGGGCTGAATCTGCAGACACGGAATGGGAGATGTCACCAAGATCGAAGGAAAATTCACCGCAGCCGCCTATATTGATATTCTTGAAAAAAAATTCATCCCCTCCCTTCAGGAAAATAATTACCCTTTCCCACCCGACCCAATCATATTTGTGCAGGACAGGTGCCCAGTCCACACCGCCCGTATAGTCAAAGATTGGTTTGCAGATCAACAGAACATACAGCTGCTGGAACTGCCATATATACAGCTGCTGGAACTGCCAAGCAAGGGATGTGATTGCAACCCAATTGAACACATTTGGGCCAACATGGTCAACACCTGGGAGCCTGAGCTTGAGCGAACAGGGGAGCAGCTGATGGCACATACTCAACGCCAGTGGGAACTGTTCCGAGCCAGGCCCCAGGAAGTCCGGAACCTCGTCTCCTCTATGCCCGACAGGTTAAAGGCAGTTATTGATGCAGAGGGTGGCTGGACACATTATTAAGCTTTTTGGTGTAATAAAAATAATTTGGTTCATGAATTTTGAGTATTGATATCCTTAAAGAAATTAGGATTGATTTGATTTATGGATATTAGGCGCCGCAACATCGAGGTCCTATAGCGCCAGAAAAAGGTGATAGAGAGGTGTGACAGCAAGCAGGAAGGAAATAAAATGAAAAGAGGGATAGTTGAAGAACTGAAAGATGGGAACTATTTAGTCTGGTCTCTCACTGGCGACCTTCCTAGCATGGGAAGCCCTCTCTCCCCGATATATGGGCAGAGCAGGGGCCGGAGACCCCTCTAGTTTAGCTCGCCAGGTCTCAGAGACACACAAGCCCCCCCACCTCGGCAAGGTGGTTCCCGTTAGGGGGGAAAGAAATTAGGAGGTTTATTTCTCATGCATAAATAAATTGTGTGATCACGTATGAGAGATTTGCAAATATTGAAACCCAATACGTGTCGCAGAGATGGCAACCTAAAAAGAGCACTCTAAACCATTGGCAAAGGCTGAACAATGTTCAATACAATTTCATTTAATAATTTTTATATCTAAATGATAATTTTTTTCAAGGACTCCAAAACTGTTCAGTCTCAGAGTGGTGGCTCGCCATAATGTAGACAATGAAAATCTATTCTAATATCACTGTGGTGATTTTCTAACAGGAATATTGCCTACGATGTTGAAAACAACACAATGATAGTTTTGGCATCCCTTCAACTTTTCATCCTTTTCTTCTTTCTTGTCAGTCTTCTCTATCACGTCCTACAGTCTTACTGGCCTTGGCCGGTATTCATCCTTCTACCCCCAATCGATCGATGAATCACAGTGGTGTGTGAGAAATCCAATAAAACAGAACATACAGATTTGTATTGGAATAATTTCCTAACTATATTATAATATTTCCTGTCTAAGGGCTATCACTCCGGAAAATATAGTAGTATGAGAATCTGGCAAACATTTGGCATAATCCTGAACAGACAAGCAACCCAAATTTAACTCCTTTGCAGAGGCAATATAATTTTTTTTTTCCACCTTTCTTTATAAAAGTTAGTCTAATATAATCTCCCTTTTCAAATCTTCAGAATGAATCTCCCTATCATTACCACCAACACCGATGCCAAGTTTCATGAAAAATGGTATATTTATTTTGTAACCGATAACAGATTTATATTGAACAAATAATTTATATATCATTGCATGATCGCAATCACAAAAGAGTTACACAGGGGGGGAGGCACGCGAAGCGAGCCTAAGCTGTTGGGAGAATTGTTTTAGAAATATGAGCAATCACCGGTGCAATTTGAAACTACTTATAAAGGAAAATTTTATAATTTGCATTTCTTCCCCTAACCCTTCGTGACACCCAGAAAAAAACAAATTACCCCATTGGGGGTCAAAACCCCCCTGGTTAAGAACCGATGCACTAGAGCTAGGCAGTTTAAATTTAACAAAGTTAAATGAGCAGGGAAAGAGCATGAGACTATTTTTATGAATATCATATGGTTTCTTTTGTCGCTATAGTCCATGCGCAATATTCCCTTAATTAGGCCCTCGCTACTCACAGCTGCGCTAAATTTGGGGAAAATGCAGCAGAGCATATTCTGCTCCATATCCACCTTGCACTAGTCCCCTGCTACGACTACGAGTAATTAACACTACCAGGTCTATTTTTCTCTTGTATTAATCTCACGCAAAGTTAATAATTCCTTGTTATGGGTAAGGAATGATTAGATGATACTTTAAAATTGATAAAGGGTAAGGAAAGCAGATAGCGGTTTCCTTATCATGTATCATTATAACGAGATTCAACCCTTATCGGTGACCTTGTCTAAAACGACCGGATGACGTGGATTAGTTTCAAACCCTGAGGATATTTTGTGTAAAACAAGGTGCTTTGGACTTAATACTATCCTGGTGCTTGTGCATCAATGCTGTGGATGTTTATTTGCTTGCTCCGGCAGCACTCTACATTTGTTCTCCTGTTGGTCCACATTTTCCTCTTTTTTTTTGTCAGACTGCATAAAACACTCCTCAATAAAGATATAAACATTGAATTGAATGGATGTTTTCAGCGTAGTAGTTCAATCTGGATCTCCTTCATGCTGCTGTGAATGAATTGAATGGTTAAAGTTAAGTCAGTATTTATAAGGAAACCATAAGTTTGCATGGATGTGAATAATTCTGACCCAGATAGATGTAGACTTATTACTGAATTCCGTGCAATAAACAGATATCACTAACATTATCCCACCAGTACCGTGCCAGCAATATATCATCTATAACATTGACTAAATGAATAATCCTTGTTTTGTGTGTGTGTGTGTGTGAAGTTCGGTAGTAGTGGTGGTGGAGGGTTGGCATTGAACTTTGGTAATAGACTAATTAATTCTAACCCATGTGAATGAACCAGCGGCATGCATAGTTCACAGAATCCCATGTGGCATAAATATGTTTTACGCTACCATAAGTAATACAAATAAATATCTGTTACATCAACTGTATTACTGGAATTTTTTTTAAGAACCACTGGTGACAAGCAATAAGAGTCAAATCCCTGTGTAATAACTGCTCACGTCGTTCACCATGTGTGTGATCGAGATAATTATTGATTTTTCTATTATTACAACGTTATGAAATTATTTCAGCAAAGTGAGAATATAACATCGATCATTTTGATGTAAATCACATGACCTGTAAGTCAAATAATTGTCAAACAGGAATTCTTTTAGACACTGGATGCCAGTGAAAAACCTTTGGCCTATTCTAATATATATATATATATATATATATATATATATATATATATATATATATATATATATATATATATATATATATATATATATATATATATATATATATATATATATATATATATATATATATATATATATATATATATATATATATATATATATATATATATATATATATATTAAATATATATTAAATATTGGTCAATACAATTTTATTAAATGTTAGCTAAAATATGCGGTTTTGTGGATTGTTTCACTGAATAAGAAGTCTCGAAGCATCACAACTTAACACCGACACGCACATCCCCCGTTTCCCACTACCCTCTCCCTTCCTTCCTGTCAGAAGTTACACCTCGCTACGCGGTTTTTTTTCGCATAAAACAATGCAAATTGAGTTTTATATTTTATATTTTTTCGTTTCTGTTGTATTTGAATTGATGTTGGAAACAAGTATGCATTTTTTGATAGACAATTCTGTTAGCTCACTTGTTTTTGTACTCACCAGTTCCAGTTTACTGTCTCTCTTCTTGCTTATATTGTCAAGTCTTAATTAATTATCCGTGGACACGATCATCACATATTCTGCCTGGCCAGGTCTTCATATTCTTCTCTGTATCAGAACTCACTGTCCACTTATCTTCATTGTAACTCCGTGTGGTGAGCACTCCTTGCTATCACCTCTACCCTCTGACTGCCCTTCTCGCCTGCAGACAAAGAACACCAGCCGTCACTAGGCCTACCTATGACGTCACTCCCTCACTCACTCGTTATGCTACCCAACGAGGTTTACTGTTTCACTGTTTCAGTTTCTTATATACGAACTCACTTCCGTAATTTGTATCCCACAACCATTATAAACTATACCTATAGTTTATTTAACATTAACACATTCCCCTCTTTTTTTTTTTTTTTTACTTTGTTTCAGGTCTGCTCAAATGTTTCATCAGCATCACTGGTGATGCTCCGAGTTCAAGTTGTTTAGGCCGTGATCCCTTTAGGCCGAGAGTCATTTAGGCCGTGATCCCTTTAGGCCGAGAGTCATTTAGGCCGTGATCCCTTTAGGTCGAGAGTCGTTTAGGCCGTGATCCTTATTTTATTCATAGCTAACCCTTATATTTTCATTAAAAGTATACCAACAAATGTATATGTCTAAAAATTTAACACATACAAATAAGCGAAATATATTTTTTTTAAATTTAACACATACAAATAAGCTAAATCTTATCCCTATTTAATTAAAACAAGAAAAACAATTATTTTATTCATAGGTAGCCCTTATATTGTCATTAAAAGTATAAAAACACATTTATATTTTTAAAAATTTTAACATACAAATAAGCGAAATCTTATTACTCAACATGAGGAGCAGACAGGTGGCTGCATGCAGACAGTAGCTGGGATGTCTTGATCTCGTTCCTGCTGTAGCGATCCCATAGGTCAAACAGGCTCCCCTGCATGTTCTTGAACGTTTTTCTCTGGTGTCGCTTCAGTTTGCTCTCTCGCACAAGCTGAACCTGTATTGGCACTAGTTTAGCTTCAGAGTATAGGTTATTGATTAGCATATACATATGCTGGTTGGCACGACCACGAGTGTTAAGTCTTCTGTGCCAACCTTCAGTGTCATTGTTTGTGCGTACACTCCGGTTGAATACACTCCATGATTCTGGTGGCCACATGCTGTTCTGAATCCATGTTTCACGGATGTAGGCTACCAGGTCCTGTAGTGCAGGAGCTGCCAGAGTAGTACTGTCTGCAATTTCTTCAAATGATAATAGGATGTGCTCGGCTGGAAGGTAAGGCAAGGCTAGTAGGTGACGGATGAAAGTGTTCACGGGGCCCGACGTCATATATGGCATGGGAAGTCCAAGACTATCAGCTTTGCGCCAAACTGCTTGTCGCCAGTGAAAACAGCAACCCTTGATGGTTACCTCCTCCCCAAACACACTCCTCACAGCTCTCCATGTGGCCGCCTCAAAATCTAACACTATGGTCTTCAGTTTGATGCCAGGCAGGGACTGCTTAATAGTCCACAAAACCTTCTTGTAGTCACGTTTCCTGCGTCTGCTCATCAGGGCAAATGCAAGCGGTAGTTGTTTCACCTGCTCATCTGCTCTCTTTACAAATGCATGTACAGAAAAGAGCTGGGTGAAGGGTGACTTCACAACCCTGAATGTTGCATCACTGTACCATGTCTTAGCATCTTTCAGGATCTCTCTCTGCTCTGGTGTAGAAAAGATAAGATGTCGAGACTCGTCAGCTTGAATGTCACTGACAAGAAAGTTATCTGGAATGTGATCCATGGCTAACTCAAAAGTTATGTCACTTGGATCAGCTGGTCGATTTCCTTGCCTCCGTCTGTTGGCTGCTCTTGCAAGGTGTGACGGGTTAGGCAGGCTCTCTGGAAGGGCATCTTCTGACAACTGGCGAGTCATCACCTCCTCAACTATGGCTGCAGCTGGGCGAAAAACATCAGTCTTTGCCTTCTTCTTCACCTCAGCTGCTATCTTGCGTTGCTGCTGTCTCCCAGGTTGTGTTGGATGATTATGAGAATGAATCCCAGCAATCTAGCAGGCACCATCCTGGACAACCACTGCCTTACATGGTGCTTTCACACCACGGGATGTGCAACGCCATGTCACCTTAGTACCCTTATATCTTTTGTCTACCTTCACTGAGTAGCTATAACCCTGTGAATCAACCAACAAACGTTTCCCTGTTTTGGTACCCGCATCAACCAACTCGTAAGTGACACTCTCAGGCTGACCAAGGCTAGGTAGCTCTGAGGGAAGTGGCATTGCTGGCAGGGTGTCTTCAAGGTTGTCACAGTTGGTCTCAAATGGTAATGACACATCAAAGGACTGGGTGGGTGGAGGAAGTGGAAGTGAATGTGGCTGAGGTGATGGCATGGGGTCATCGACGTCCATCTCTTCATCCTCAACCTCTTCACCACCAATACCTGAAGACAGTCTCGTACTCTCAGCATTATGTTCCACAGCTGAGAGTAGAGTGCTACCTAAAATGCAAAACACAATAATAATAATAATAATGAGTTATGTCCATAAATTGTAACTGACAGGAGGGGATTAAGAGTGGACCGATCCAGATATGATCACCAATATTTAATCATTTGTTCCTTTCGCCATTTCGGACATTTCCTGAAAATTTCATCAAAATTCGTCCATAACTTTTTGAGTTATGTCCATAACTCTCACCTTCTAATACACTTCCACTATCCCCACTTGACTCTCCCCCCCTTTACCTGTACTTTATTCTGTTTTCTGCGGAGGTTAATATTACTGACTTGTTCAATGAGAATACATTTCTATGCGAATTGTGTGATTATGTACTACACGTGGAAGCAATATAACTAGGGAAGTTATAACACAAAACAAACAAGTTGTAAAAGTATCTACATACCGTAAGGCAACAAATTTCATTCAATACAAATATTAAAAGGTTCATACAAAAACAAAATTAAAAGGAGGGTAAAAAACGCTACACTATATTTAGGGGAACTGCTGACATGGTATTATTGAGGGAAGGTTTATTCTTGTATGACTTTGTATTTGCCTTTTTGTCAATAAACCAACTAACTGTGTGTGTGTGTGTGTGTGTGTGTGTGTGTGTGTGTGTGTGTACTTACCATTACTGGTGTCTGCCACTGCTGACATCCTAGGAATTGAACAATTGGCGCAGTACCAGCTCAGCAAATCAAACTCTCCACTCACAAGATCAAGATACTGCTGCCTAGTAAACTCAGTGTTGCAAACCCTGTGCTGCCATTCTTGACATTGGTCACACTGCAAAGCATGCTGGTTGGATCTCACAGGTCGAGAGCAAACAACACAAGGAAATTTGGTAGGCATCCTGAGCGATGAGGTGTGAGGGAATAACGAATACGGAATTTGACTTCAACACATCAACTAAGTAAGTAAGACAGTGTTTTGAGACTGTTTCGAAATTATAATATTATGTTTCGAATTGAGTATTGTTTTGAATTAAGTAATTGTAATCGCACTTGTACGGACACAGCAAGGTGTGCTGTGTGACAGGTGTGAGAGGTGGCAGCACAGGAAGTGTGATAATGGTGTATCTTGAGCTGATTAATGGCCAGCTGTGAAACCCTCATAAAACGAATATCGTTTCATGGGTTTTTGGGGTGCTGAATACAATGGTGACGCCTGTTTTGAGATTTGTAGTTTGTATATATATATATATATATATATATATATATATATATATATATATATATATATATATATATATATATATATATATATATATATATATATATATATATATATATATATATATATATAACTATTAAAAGGATCTCAATATTACGACCCACGGCCTAGAGAGTCGCGCCTAAACGACTCTCGGCCTAAAGTGCTCACGGCCGAAACGACCTGCTCCCGATGCTCCTCTCTTGGTCAGGCAGTCAGCCAGTTGTCTCGCAGTTTCCACCCATTCCACAACTTGAATCTCTCCCTTAGCCATCATGTCACGAAGAACAGCCATATTGATTCTCAATCTCCTGTCCTCCACAAGCTTAGTTGATTTCACACTCTCAACTAAAGATTTGTTATCAACAAAACACTTCATTGGTATCTCATATTGGTTCCCTTAAATGGTTTTCATCAGTACTGCCAAATATGCTCCATTTTCTGCTGCATCAAGCAAACTCAGTGTTTCAGCTGCCAAAGTTGACTTAACAACCCTTCTCACTTTTCTTGATTTCCAAACAATAGGGCAACTATTGCCCTCTCTATCCTTCAAGAAAATGATGTGTCCACCCTGAGATCCATTATCAGTCAGATTCCCAAAGGCTGCATCACTATAGCATACAATCATGCACTCATCCAATTTAACCCTTCCCGAAATTTAGTATCATGCCACCTCGTTTCATTGCTGACCTGCTCATAAGCAAAGGAATACGACAATCCACCACTTCAGTAATAATTCTGACTTTAACTCCATGTATGTAACATGGAATTTCAACCTTGCCTTTTGACACCACCTGTTTCCCATCACCAAATCTAAAAGATATGTCAGAATCCTTCCTTGATATACTAGCTGCATCACGTGTAGATAATGTGTCCACATATGTTTGCAACCAATCTTCTCCACATACAGTTGTAGCACACCCAGAGTCTAAAACAATAGCACCCATGGATTCTGCTAGCAGCCTTTCTCTCTTATCATTACCGTCAGCCATCAATGTAAGCTGTACCTCATTCCCAGTAACATTCATCTCACCATCATACATATCACCTCTCACTGGACAATTACGAATCCAATGATCTCCAGAACCACATCTAAAACACCCTGTGCTATTAACACGTCCTCTTTGCCACCTCCCCCAATTACCACTCCTCCTGTAGCCATACCTAGGCCGAAATCCTCTAGTGTAATAATTATTACTCTCATTCTGATATCTACCTGCTTGTAAAATAGGTTCACTTTTCACCAAACTAGGCTCACACTTCACACCTTCCCTCTGGCAACTTCCACTTAGATCGTGATCTATAATGCCACCACCAAACATTCTTTGTAATGTATTCTTCATATCCTCAAATGCAATTACTGCAGTAGTAGACATAGCCAATTGAAAATGTATATCTGAGATATCACAGCTCTTTAGCAACCTAAATGCCAACACCTGATCCGGTAACTTCATTCCATGTTTCTTAAACTTAAAGTACTTCCTCTCAAACTCAATTATATATTCTGGAATATTCATTTCAGTCGGGCGCTTCAACATTTCAAATTCTGAGTATGCCATAAATGCCTGTCTATTTTTTATCCGAAACAAGTCACTCCGGCCCCTAGTTGTTCCGGCCCTGGTCACTCCGGCCCCTAGTTGTTCCGGCCCTGGTCACTCCGGCCTCGCCCGCATTCGACCCAAGTCACTCCGGCCCTAATGAGCCTAGCTCGCACCCTGTAAATACAACTAGGTAAATACACACACACACACACACACACACACACGTATATTACTGCCCAGGTAGCTCGGGTTCGATCTCCGCCCTACGGTCGTTTTGGTCTCGAAACACTGCTGAAGCAGTATGAAAAAAGAACACTTTGGATTAAAACGTCACCTAAGATTACACTTTCACCATGGCTTCCTTCCCGTGCGCTTCTTGCTCTGCTGAGGTGCGACCAAGACAGCAGGCGTTACAGTGCGATATCTGCGATCAGTGGCAACACCGGACTTGTGATTCAGGAGTTTCCCAGACAGATTACCGTCGTATGGTTCGCGGGGAACTTGAAAAGCAGTGGTATTGTGTCAAATGCACACTGCCAGAAATCACTGGTACGTTATCATATTTGTCTTACTCATCACTACATCAATACTGCTATGATACCCAGCCGTCTCTTATTATACACTTGCATAAGCTATAATTAATTCATTGCGTCGCCAGACGTAATGCAAACTGTAGGCAGAGACGATACGCATGTAAATCAAGAATACATTGCTCGCAGTCTGAATCGTTTGCGGCAAAAAGATCGCCCTTTGGAGCCAAATTCACTTGATTTTGAAGTAGCCAATGATTTTATTCCTACAGACTTTCTCCAAGTAGACATTAAGTTAGATAATGCACGCCATTTGATATTCGCAACAACAGAACAGCTTTCACTGCTGAATAAGGCGAAAACGTGGTATATGGATGCGACGTTTCGTGTCGTGAGAGAGCCGTTCCAGCAGCTTTTTGGCATCCATGCTTTTATTAAAGGAGATGAAAATAATATAAAACAAGTACCACTGGCATTTGCACTCATGTCACGGAAAAGGAAGAAAGATTACAAAAAAGTTTTAAATGCTATGTTAACCTTAATTCCAGAATGTAACGTACAAAAATTTGTAATGGATTTTGAAATTGCTTTATGGTCAGCAGTGAGATCTCTTTTCCCAGTTGCTAAATTACAAGGCTGTGCCTTTCATTGGACCCAGGCAATTTGGAGAAAAGTGCAATCACTCGGTCTTGCAGGGCCATACGTCAAGCATCGGCCTACACAAGATTATGTACGGCAATTAATGGCGCTTCCGTTCCTCCCAGGGGAACACATTGAACACACATTTCGGCACCTAGAATCCCGGGCACCTGCAGGACCAGTCAAAGAGTTGTTATTGTACATAGAGAATACTTGGATCGATGGACTGTGGTCGCCAAGTGAGTGGACTATTTTCGGCGAGAGTATACGGACCAATAACGATGTAGAAGGATACCACAGAAGACTAAACGGTAGAGCAGGTAATGCGCACATTCCCCTCTATGTACTGGTACCTTTGTTGTACAAGGAAGCCAAAAATGTCCATATGCAGGTGCGGCTGGTGAAGGACGGGAAGCTGTCACGCTATCAGCGACGAAAATATCGGTCTACGCAAGGTCGCATCTTTACTTTGTGGAAAAAGTACGAGCAGCATAGAATTACAACCAATCAATTACTGAAAGCTTGCTCAAGACTGAGTGGACCAAGCCATTAATTTTCTTTACTTTGTTGCTTACATTTCTGTGTTTTATGTGTTTTCTTTTATTATTTTAGTTTAGTTTTATTATTTTATTTTCAATATAGTTTGGTTTTAATGTTTTAGCGTTTTAGTTTTACTCTCTCAGTATTTAATATATCTTCATAAGTAAATAAATGACGAGTAGAATGCCGCATTGACTGGGGTGGTAGGCCGGAATGACCAGGGTGGAGGGCCGGAGTGACCAGGGTGGAGGGCCGGAGTGACCAGGGTGGAGGGCCGGAGTGACCGAGGGCCGGAACAACTAGGGGCCGGAGTGACTGGAAAGCATTTTTATCTAGCATAAACACTCCATCTAACTTCTTCAGTAATATTTTCATTCCGTCTGCACTATTCAATTCCACAGTATCAATCTCACTGCTCACCTCTCTCGCTTTTCCTGTCAATGTTAAATGTACTGCCAATGCTTGTTTATTTCCAGGAACGTTAGTTAGAATCTGCCAAATTTCAATATCCTTCTTCCATCTTTCGTATTCTCCTTCTGAAGTCATTAAGGGGGGGTTCTTACATACTGAAGAGTTGGCCGTCATGTTTACTGAACAAGTAGAAGCAGGAACTACGCTCCGCTACCACTGTTAGCTCACTTGTTTTTGTACTCACCAGTTCCAGTTTACTGTCTCTCTTCTTGCTTATATTGTCAAGTCTTAATTAATTATCCGTGGACACGATCATCACATATTCTGCCTGGCCAGGTCTTCATATTCTTCTCTGTATCAGAACTCACTGTCCACTTATCTTCATTGTAACTCCGTGTGGTGAGCACTCCTTGCTATCACCTCTACCCTCTGACTGCCCTTCTCGCCGGCAGACAAAGAACACCAGCCGTCACTAGGCCTACCTATGACGTCACTCCCTCACTCACTCGTTATGCTACCCAACGAGGTTTACTGTTTCACTGTTTCAGTTTCTTATATACGAACTCACTTCCGTAATTTGTATCCCACAACCATTATAAACTATACCTATAGTTTATTTAACATTAACAAATTCTACTTATATAGCATCCATATGGAGACTATAGCGAGGGTTAGTCGAGTCCATTCACTGACTCTGACCAATAGTAAATAAACACAGTGCTGCCACATTTCGCTACACACACCTGAGACTGGGGTCGCTACGAGTGGAGGCAACTGTACTTCTCTGTTTGTTGAACTACTATAAATATCATAAAACTGCCCGAATACGGCTTTCAAATCCTTGAAATAGGCAGTAAATTAGGAATTTGTAAATTTCCGTGAACTTTGGCCTGATCCAAGAAGTCAAGTATAGGTGATTCCTAGTAATGAGTTATACAGGTGCATGTAGCTCAGGAAGACGCGTCTAATGGTACCAAGATGGACGCCGTACGATTAAAAGTGATTGAACAAGATATTTTTTTTGGATATGGGAACTTTGACCTCCCACATCCATGTACAAAATTTCAGCGATAATGACTGTTGGGAACAGGTACTTTGACTTCCCCCCCCCCTACCACAGTTATTACAATTATTATAATTTATATATATATATATATATATATATATATATATATATATATATATATATATATATATATATATATATATATATATATATATATATATATATATATATATATATATATATATATATATATATATATGTTTGTATAACCAGGGAAATTATTTTCTTGTAGGCATACGAGATTGAAAGCAGTTGCACATTCTCCTTTATTAATTTTCTGGTGTACGGTTTCTATTTGTCGTACGATTTTTCGTTGTTCTTCTGTGAGATTCCTTAGTAGGTCTCCAATTGCTAGCGACGTTTCGGAACTATCCGGTTCCATCTTCAGGCTGGATCTGGCGTTGTTGGCAAGTGAGGTGGTATTTATATGTTTTAGGTGATCAGAGAGGCGGGCTGGGCGACTATCGGTTGCTGATTGGCTGTTACGTTCGGGGGGTGGGACACGGGTAGTGGCCGTTTGGAGGTAGGTAAGACTTGGAAATCCTCTGTTTGTGTGTTGATGGTAGGTATTTTTGTCTGTATGTATATAGCTTCCAGGAACGAGAGACGACGAGGGTCTTGTTTTTTATCAAGAATCTTCGTGTTGTTGTCTAAATCTTGGCGGGTCAACAGGGAGTTGTGTTGTGTTGTATAATGGTTTTTAATAGCTCCAGATTATATATATATATATATATATATATATATATATATATATATATATATATATATATATATATATATATATATATATATATATATATATATACACCAGGGAAAAGTTTAGCATATGGCAGCGATAAGCATAGCGTAGATGGAAACTGTACTGAAATTATACTGCAAATATACTGTTTTATAATAAAACGAAACCTGCATACTTACGTGAAGTTCAACTTCTTCGCAATTATGGCGAGCATGTTAGGCATCGGTCCTTTGAAATTAAGTGAGCTTTCCTCCTGACGCTGACTTCTCTCAGTATGATTGGAGTCCTGCATGACATTGCATAGAGGAGGTGAGTGTGTGGCTGTCACCAAAAGTGAAGCGCCATGCTGAAACCTGTGCAAAAAAAAAAAAGAAAAAAAAGAAGCCTGTTGAGTGATATTATGATAATGGTTAACAGGATGAATCTATCCATTTCTACGTTTTTATGAAAATAAATTTACATGCATCTTTCAGGCAATGTTATGGTTTTTACACTAATATTCTGAGGTTCAGATATACAGAAAACTACGACAGAGTGACTAGAAGAATAAATGTGAGATAAAAATTTGATTGATAATATATCCTCACTCATATATAAATTTTGTAATACCTCATTGTCATGAATTACGAATACAGTATCATACATGTATTTTAACTGCTAAACTATGTAGGCCTACAATATAAATAGACATTTCATCATACAGACATTTTTGCTTAGAATTATCCAAGTAGATCATTATACAACTTAATGCATGGAATGAGATATATATTTATATATTGTTACAACATCGGCGGCAAATGAATGCGCAATGGTAATTAATCTGACTGCGTAAAAATGACAATGAAAGATGTAGGGAATAATGAACCTATGACACGGTAAAATGACTAAAAGGAATTAATATTAAACTCTAAGTAAAATGAATTACTATATTTAATTTATACTAATTACAGTAGCAAGGAAATAAGCAAAGAAGCCGATAAGCTGGGAAGAAATATTGACGACAGTTAATAATAATATTACAATGAAATTAGATAATAAATCACTGAAAATATTATTCGGCTACAATGGCACTAATCATTTAATATTACTAATTAATTAAGACATTTGAAACACCAACTATATATATCTCTGGAAATACCCCAGTAATTATATAAATTCTAATGTAAGAGGATAACACAGTAAATATATAAATCACAATAAATTGCAAGATGACAGTAATAAACACAATGAAATTGTAATGTCACAGTCACCAATACAAATATACTGTATATAAGAACTACTGGAGTGAGAAATACGAGGGATTAAACCGAGAAGAGAAAAATTATACACTTATGTGAATGATTCATATTGACAAGTATGTTGTGTGGGTGGGAGGTAAACACAGGATAGAGCTTTGAGTTGTTTTATTACTCTTACATTTCGGACTACATAGAGTCCATCTTCAGAGAGAAATGACATGGAGAATGGCAATGGCAATAGTATGTGTGTGTATGTATGTATATATATATATATATATGTATGCGTATGTGTGGAGAGAGAGAGAGAGAGAGAGAGAGAGAGAGAGAGAGAGAGAGAGAGAGAGAGAGAGAGAGAGCGGAATAGAGGTTAAGTGAGTCAGTCAGAGAGTCAAGTGAAAGAGAAAAGTTAGTCCGTTAGCAAGAGTGATAAAAGGAACTAACTGTACAGTAAAATTATCTTCCGTATTTGTGTGAACAGTTGGAGAAGACGTATAACTTTGGTAATTGTAAAAACAGTGCAATTTATTGTGAAACTGAGTGTAGTTATTGGTAAATAAATAAAGTGAACTTAGTGCCAGAGTGGATTTCCTTCCCCTGTCGACAATGTTCAAGTCTGGTGCACCTATAGAAACTGTGCTACTAAGAACAACGACACACTTCAGTGACGTCACCTATCACACCGTACAGCTGCTGTTGCTGTGCCAGTGTGGGGAGTGGGACGCAGCAGTATGTCATACTTTATGTAGACAGATATATAAATAAGTAAACAATCAATTTTGTGTGAAGGTGATACTTACCTGTACTTTAACCCCTACGCTCTGGTTAAGAGTAAGCTTGCTTCTAATTTTTGGGCCGCCGGTAGCAGCAAAATTCCTCGATTTCCTCTATATTCACAACGCTCTCACTCTTAACCTATATAGTGTACTGACTTCAAAATGGTTTTTTACTTACCTTCAACTCTTCCTCTATCGAATGGTACCATCTGGAGGGCTCTACGATGTGTAGTTACGGAGATAGGGCGAGTTGAAGTAGACCATGTTTGTGCGCGAAGCTCCACTTTGTTCCTATACGCGTACTAGCGGCTGTGGCTGTGTTCAGTTGCCAGCGAAACTTCTTTGTTTACTCACTCTTATTACTAAGATTATGTATCGTATGTCATGAGCAGTACATTAAAAATAGTATGAACACTTGTAGGAATATATCATCGTGTAACTGTCACGTAGAAAATTATAACACGTATATATACATGACCAACGTAACTATGGCTGTAAGTGCATAGTACTGAAAACACACACAATAACAAGGGATTCTCCTTTCCATCACAATGTTGTTATAAAAAAAATAATGTTTGTATTTCAGTAGTATTTATATCGTAAGAATAAAGGTTAAAAGGTCCGCCAATAAGTGGCAGTCAATGGGACAGTGTGTAGCACATACTGTGTGTATGAAACAACACTATAGCAAGCATCACAAGGATGATGAGTGGCCCAGAGACCTCTCCACCCACGTGAGACCCGACTCAGCAGGAAGACCTCAGACAGCCGATTCAAACCTGCTCACAGGGGGTGGTAATCTTTGGCATCAGTGAAATATTTATTTTGTCCTGAGTAACAATCGAACGCTGAACCACAGAATCGCAGCTGCAGACTCTACCACTGTGCTAGCCAGAAGCCAGCTTTATATTAATGCTTTCACTACCCTCCCCTTACTCTGCTTCCCTACACCACCGCATGACTTACGTCTCCCACTCTACACCCTTGATACACCAGCATCTTCCCAAAAACTCATATTGCAAGGGTTTCGGGTAAGAGAGTCGAAACTGGCGGTTTACACCTTGTAGGATACACACATTTACAATGCTGAGTCATGAACGCGGCAGTGGAGGAGACTGTACAGTCGGCGGCAGAAGTCCTGTCGCCTTAGCTACTTCACCGACACACACCTTGTTCATGGACTCCAGAAATACGCACGATTTCTACACATACATACATGAACTCAAAGGGATGAGTCTGAATCAGGAGCTGCAAAAAACTAGGCCTAAAGGCCTTCTGCAGTTTCTTAAATTCTTATGTTATATGCTTAATTGCAGTCTTCAGGATGCTTTGTGTGCAATGACGAGCTATGCATACAACCCAACTAGGCGCCAGCACCCATCACCTTGGTACCCATAGAGTTTGGAAAGCTGTGTGCCGATTTTGAACAGTTATAAAATGGAAGGAAATTCAACTTACCAGCGGAATCTCTGATGAAGTTTGTGGGAGGTAGTAGTGAGTCCATCTTGTGGTGCCCAAAAGGCTGCAATTACCACTCTGGGTCCAGCAAGAGAGTAAGGATGGTGTTGATATACCACCCATCTGGCCGACAGGAACGAACAGTTATATTAATGTCGATGAAGATTTGACTCGATTTAAAATAATTATTCTACGACTGATATATGACTCTCACGATAAAAAATCTGAAATCTGAAATTATTCAAATATAAATGCATGTGCTATATGGGGTTACCACTCCACATCATTACTTAGTTTTGTACAAACCAAACATATTTATCGTCACGCTGAAAAGGGAGACCTTGACGTGGTCATACAGACATGCATCTGTACAGCAGTGGACAGTTTATGTTATAACCCAATTTGTCGGGTAAAAGTGTGTCCGTATAGGCTATATTTGGCGTTCTCGGTTTGGGGTCTCCTCATTTGAATATCTGACTGAGTGCAAAAGTACAGGACAGGACATCGAACACTGATAAGACTACCTACAATGGACCTGCTTCTGACCCATAATACCCTGCCTCTGCTTCACCTCATCCCGATATGCTAATTGAACTCTAAAGATGATGTGGCAGTACATTTACGGAAGTCTAATAATTCTCATTTTTTTTTTTTTAGTACCGGTAATTCCTCATAAAGGATGAAATTGGTTTAAGAATAATTCAAAGGTCTCACGTATCCAACCCTGCTATTATTCAAATTAATCAGTTTAATCAATATTGGATAAATATTTAATCACTTAGGTTTTGCATTTTATTTTAATCTGTCTCTAATATTAAATTTTAGTATCATGGTCTCTTACCATTTATCAATAAAAAACAGATAACTATTCATGCATATATATTTGCACTTGCAGTTGCTCACACATTCAACGTTGTTAGTCTGGTTATAACAGTAGTGTTCAGAGCAACACATGAACCTCATGTCTTCACCCACCTTCGACCCACCTCACAAACCAGCCTGGTCTCCACCAAGATCTAGAATACCAGGTCTGCTCATCGGGCCGGGCTGGTGACGTCGATTGGCCCCCAAACTCTCTGTCTACCAAGTATGGGATGGAATACTAGTTTATATGGTGGGGGTACATTAGTGTCAATATTAGCAATGTCTCTCGTTTCAGGGGCAAAAGTGCCTTACTGTATTGCCAAAATACAGCGCTTAGACTTAATGTAGGCGAATCGTTTTTGTTTCTAAAAGTTCTTCATATGTATAGGTATCGAAACTTCTCAGTTTTCGAGAAATATCTATAAATAAAACACTCCGTCTGTCCGTCTCTGTGTGTGTGTGTGTGTGTGTGTGTGTGTTTATCCACTATGCACGGCCGCATCGTTTTACCTAGATTAAATCGTAATAAATCATTCTGATGGGTAAAGCCTGGAAAGTGTCCTAGGCCTAAACAAAATAATGTTTTTAAATGACCAATGGGAGGGGGGGGGGTTCGAACCCCTGCTGTAGGGCTGGGCACGAACCGTTTTCTTCGGTACTCACAGTTCCGAATACTATAACTGGCGGAACTGCCCGTACCGGTTCTGTAACCTTTTAATTCTAATATGTGTTTTATCATGTTGGATGTTCCATCACCATACTTTAAAGAGTCATTGCATATCAAACAAAAAATGTAATCAGGGTTAACTTTATCCATGAATGTCCATACCAATGCCTCTTTGGTACATTTTGATGACATGGTGAAGTAATAGTCAACGCAAAATTAAAATATATATGCTTATATTATACAGCCAGTCATAAGGAACCAATACATTGCAATGTAAATGATTTATCAGTACCAATTCATAATGAAATAGTAACTCTTTTAACGTGAGTGCTGCAACATCCCGTCTCAGAGCGACCACACCTAATTTTCCACCATATATTGAAAAAACAACAACAACGAATTCGATTATAATGAAACTGACACTTGAAAGGGATAAGATAAGAATACTACAAAAAGCCTGAGACACCTAAACATCGTTATCACTTTAATTTTGTGTTAATTGTTGAAAGGATTCTTTTCTGTGGCTTCCAGTTAGGGCAGCCTACTGTTGTTTTGTGTGGTATCCATTTATGGTACTGGTAATTATTTCCTGCAGTGTGTGGTGTGCTCGGTGCATTGTCTCAGTGGCTGGCAGTGCTTTGTGTGTGGCCCGAGTGTCTTATGTGTAAGAGACCCTGTGTATTTTACGGCATGTACTGTGTGGTGTGTAGACCGGTTTTTAATTGTGTTTATTGGTGAGGTTTGTGTGTTACTGCATACCAACACTCTTTCTTTTGTAAAAGTAAGATATGACACCCCAAAAAAGTACCGGCCTATCTCGCAAGACACCTAATGCGAAGCGCAAAGCTGCTGAGTGTCTTGGTGAGTCTGAGAAGGGCCGTGCGAAGCAACTTGCTGCCAATCGAGAGCAAATTGCTGCTGTGCGTTCACTCGAGTCTGAGCAGGTGCATGCTCAAAGACTTGCGTCTGATCGAGACCAGCAACCACACCGGATAATGGACTCCTCCCACCCTCCTAATAAGTTCACATTGTATAAAAATGTAAAAATTATTAGAGGAATTTATTGACAAAATCACATGTAGGATCTTCACCCGGACAGCGTCGGGTATCGCTGCTAGTGACATAAAATAATTGAAATTGTGTTGTGAAAATAACATATATACAGGAGAAGACCTTCATTCTGGCTGAGTATAGAAAACGAGAATAGTTTAATCCTTATAAAATCACTTCACACCTCCGCCTCCAAAACACACACACACTTGATATTAGTTGAATGTTGCATAGTTTATATTTAGAAACCGTAGTTATTATATATCAATGTATTAATTTTCGTCTTAAATATCATACATTATTTAACTTAGTTAAGCCCCGTGTAATTACATATGATTAGATTTTGCTGTCTGTATTAGCAATAATAGATTATGTAAAGTATACTACTGTCATGTGTACTGGATTCACTTCCATACATAAAGGATTGTTATCCTAAATATCAACACATTTACAACATCATATAGTTAAGGTTAATCACATATAATAATATTTTGAAGATTTGAAGACTATTTCAAATACTAAATAACGAAGGTATGGAATATTGTATGCCTTGTCTGGGTTAAATAACAACACTGTTGGTTGAAGATGTCCCTTAGCGTCCCCGCCCAAACTAGCTTCATATTTGAATCCTACTATAACAATTTACGCTTCTACTTATACCACCTGTGTTTCTCTACCTTCCTTATATAGGCTATATATATATTTTTTTGGCCTGTTTCGCTTACCTGTCTTGTTTCCTCCTACCCCATGCTACCACCTTCCTTTTTCTTACCACGGGTACACACATTTATTATACCTATGCTACATATACCATTCCTTACTTATAATCTTTGATTCATTTACACTACACACACCAGTTACAACGAGCATACCAGTGTCTACAAGTGCTACAGTTATTACCAGTGACCATAATGTAACGCTCCTATTATTTTTACTAATAATTACATAAGTTGTTTTTCCTTGGGAGTTGAAGCTTGCAATGGAAAATGAAAGAATATGGTTGTAAATATTGTAAATAGGAATAATCTTGCCTTTCTAACCTTATGTTATATTCCTGCATATCTGAAACTTACTTTCTCTTTGCTAACATTTATGATGTGGTAAATTGTGATTGTCTTGTCCCAAAAATTCCTAAATATATTTGTTTGGTAACAGTATTGATGTGGCAATAGTTATTTGTCTCGTCCCCAAATGGTAATATTGTAATATTGTGATAGAGTATTAATTAAGACTGAATCTTATTTTTTTATATAAATCAGATGATAACCAGGTTTCCTTGAATAGTCTGTTGGGTATAAATTTGAAGGAGTTATAGAGATTTCATTAATGTGGAAGTGTGTGGCATCTTCCATGATGTCGTGGCGAGAAGGAAGGAAGCGGATGGGGACGGCTGGCCATTCTTTGATAATTTGTCTTGTGATTGGTGCAGCCAGCACCTCCAGTAAGAACGTACCTCGCGCAAATCTCTTGTGAAGTCCTTGTTACAGTAATTACATTTTAAAAAAGACGAATTCACCCCCGCCATGGCTATGCTCTCAGTTTGTTTACGTATGTAGCTGTTGAAGAGCCCGAAGAGCCCGAAGAGCTTGGCGGGGGGGGGGGAATGATGGACCAATCACAAGACAAATTATCAAAGAATGGCCAGCCGTCCCCATCCGCTTCCGAGAAGGATGGAGGGTTGAGTGCTAGGCTGCTAGTTTCCCCCATTATGCGTCTAGACTCTGTGCAGTCAAGACCTCGTCTTCGTTCTTTGCATAGCACCAACAGTTTCCCACGTATTGTCCGTTCGAGCTACCTTGGTTTCCGAGGCCTCTTACCAGCAATACTCTGTTGTCTCTTTGCACTTGTAAAGTAAATAGTAACGTAAATTTGCAGCATTTTGCTGCAATGCTGTTGTGCACCTTCTGTGTTTTGTCTTTGCTTGAGGACACCATGTAGTGCATGCTAGCTAGTAGATAGTTGTTCCCTACACCAGACCCGCAGCATTTGCTGCCTCAGGGTAATCCCTGTGGTAGTGTGGCCCAGTAGTCTGGTGTGTCATTTGGGCACCTCTTTTTCTCGAACTTCTCTTTTCTTCCATATTTTCCGCGACCTCTTGGGCCTACGGTTGTCTCATATTTCTGAGCAACGGTATTCGCTTGGGAGGTGGGTTCTGACTACACCACCCCTCGCATTAGGCAGGTTCGGTGGTGGGAAAGTTCCTTCCGCACTAACTCCGATCCCCTAGCTGGTACTGGAGTACGCCGCCAGGCTACCACTAGGAAGGGTTGAGTGAGGTTACTTTTATTTTTCCCTAAATTATTGTCCTTATTTTGGGGGGTTGATACAATAGTTAAGGGAATTAGGAGAGGGTGAGTGGAGAGGGGTCGGACCTAGTCCGATGCCCCGAATGGCTGATCCCCCGACTAGCCTTCCTCCTCCTCAAGGAGGGGGGATGACGACCACTGACTGTACTAAGATAACGGCAGACAAAAATGGAACCCCTACGGCTGACACACCAAGGCGACATAATATTGATATTCCTTCCCAGAATGCTCGTTATGTAAATATAAGTTGTGTTGATGATTCTCAATCTCTCAAGGCTGTTAACCCATTTATCATCAAAAAGGTCCTTGATGGTCAGGTGGGTGGCAGTCTTGAATATGCTAAGAAATTGCGAGATGGTAGTCTCCTGGTAAAAGTGCTCAACTTTTCCCAGGTTAAGGATTTACTTAAACTGACGCCGATTCATACTTTCAATGTGAAAACCACCATTCCAGTTGAGTTAAATACCTGTAAGGGCGTCATATTCCATAGGGATTTGGCAGACCTGGATGATGCAGACATTCTTGAAGGAATGAAGGACCAGGGCGTTGTGGAAGTACAAAGTATGACCAGGACGAGAGAGAACAAGAAACAGAAATTTGGCTTATGTTTCATGACTTTTGCTGCTGCTCAGATACCTGACACTGTTAAGATTGGATACGAAATTGTTCACGTTAGACCTTATATTCAGAAACCCATGCATTGATTCATGTGCCAAAAATTCGGACATACAGCATTGAGGTGTTTCACTAGAGATTCAGAAGAATTCATTTGTGGTAAATGTGCCGGAAGTCACGAGACGAATCTATGTTCAGAGACAATTTTCAAGTGTGCCAATTGTGGCGGCCCCCACCAGGCAGGTGCAGGTATCTGCAGAAGTCTGATTGTGGAGACCGAAACAATGGCATACATGAAGGCCCATGATGTCAGTTATGGTGAAGCAAAGAGGAAGGTGGAGGGGGTTACCCAGGTTCCCACCGTATCCTACGCCGGAGCTGTAGCTGGCTCATCTAATGCTCCTGCTATGAATGACCTCTTGGAACTTCTAAAGGTCCAAGAATAAGAAAATGAAGCATTAACAAGTAAAGTAAATAGTTTGGAAAGTACAGTAGTTGAACGAAAAGAATTAGTTGCAGAACTTGTTGAATCAATCCAACAACAGAAGAAGAAACACCTCAAGGCAAATGAAACAGTAAAAAATCAGAAATCTCAATCTAGTATGTGAATACTAATGAGGCCAAGCTAGATATATATAATTACGTTTAAAGTATATTTATTGATTACAGTACCCATTTTTATTGTGTGTGTGTGAGAGAGAGAGAGAGAAAGAGAGCGATGAATTTCATTTTTATTGAATATGTTAAGTGCACTAAAAACATTCTTAGACTTTTTTGTTTCATTTTTTAATCGAATCTCTGATAAATAAAGGACATTTACCAGAGGAATGGTTAACAGGGGTTATTGTCCCTCTGTATGAAAATAAAGGTGATGTTAATGATCCACATAATTATTGGGGTATAACAGTGTGGTTTTAAGTTTTCAATTAGAAAAAGTGTAGGGGTTATTTTCACTCATAGGAGGAAACCAGACGTTCGGTTGCCATGTCAGTCAGTTAAAAACTAAATGTTTAAAAGCACTCAATATACTTAAATGCATTTCTGGTACCATATGGGGAGCATTTATTTATTTATTTATTGATGCAACTAGGCATCTGGCGGCGCAACAGCTAGGGTCATATACCGCCCAACACAAAATTATTATCCTCAACTAACAAAATCACAAACTCCCGAAAGGGACACGCATCATAACTAAATTACACACAAATTATAAACACACACCATTACTAAAAGAACGCGTCAACTTAACTAATATATAAAAAAGAATCACGACTAAATAATATCAAATTATTTAAAAACCATAAGTATAATAAAATCACAATTTATGGAGGAGGCCAGCCTCCTCCACATAGGAGAGGGTGTTCCCTCCCACACTACAAGCCTCCTCCCCGAGCACCAGGGAGAGACTATAAGAACCGTCACCCACCCGGTACTCAGAGAGGTGCCTACGACGCAGGTCCCCAAAACTGGGACACTCAACAATAATATGCCTCACTGTCAAAGGGACCAGACAATCATCACAGTAGGGAGGGTTAATCCTGTCCATTAAAAAGCCATGAGTCAATAATGTGTGGCCAATGCGGAGACGGACAAGAGCCGTCTCCCACCGGCGGGACAGGCCGCTGTAGTTCCACAAACCAAGGCGTTGGCGGATGTCACGGAGCTTGTTAGCCCCGACTGCGTCCCATCTGTCCTGCCAGCAGGAATGAACGGCAGCATCTATATGAGGCTCCCGCCGCGAGAGGGATGTAAGCGATAAATTTGAAAAAATTGAGTTAGGCACGGATCCGGTTGCTAAAAGGGCATAGAATTCATGTGGAAGTGGTGTCATAGGCAAAATCGACCATCTGGATGGGTACAACAAGGCCTAAAGTTGCTCAAAATGAAGTTCTCGCTCCGCCGCCAGACAGAGCTATCTCCAGAGGCGACGAGGCAGCGCGGGCACCAATCAGCGCAGAGTATAGGGAGCGGCCATAGCTCTAGCCAATGAGCGCGCGTCCTCCCGCCAGCTGATGATCCACACGTGCGATTTAAAGTCCAATGTTTTCGTTCGTGATTCCATCAATTTCCCTATATTAATGGATTAATTATTGCAAACCAATATTGAAAAGAATAAGGAATAGACACTAATACACTTGTAAGAGATAAATACATCAATGTCAATGCATATTAGTTATAAAAAGAGACTAAAAGTCAGATTTTCCTATAGTGATCGAATCTTTAAGAAACATTGACTATGAATTCTGAGGAATTCTGAGGAACTGGTTGAACAATACTGGCGGGAAAGCAGCTGCACACATACACCGCTTCAGACAAGCGTCACTTTTTCTCCCATTCACGCCTTTCACGCCCATCCAATTCTGCCACCATGTCTTCCACTCGTGCTCATACGCACAAAACTTGATATTAAGGAATATAAATTACATGGCCAAAAAGAAGAAGGATAGGCGATTCCAATGGTATATAATAGATCCCCCTTCTGACCGTTTTCAATGGTGTAATCATAAGGAAACTTTGAGCGCGTTTTTCTCAAAACTAGTCGGGTGGCGCTTACAGCCCTCTCGCGGCGGGAGCCTCATATAGGGTCGAAGGTGCACTGCAGGGACAGGATGACGCCCGGCAGGAGGCCGAGAATTGGAGACCACAGCCTTAGCCAGGGCATCAGCTCGCTCATTACCATCAACACCCACATGGGCCGGGACCCAACAGAAAGTGACTTTGCGGCCACGACGACCCAGGAGGACAAGCCACTCAAGGATGGCCAACACCAGGTGATGGGGAGCGTTAAAATTGCACAAGGCCTGCAAGGCACTACAAGAATCACTATAAATAGTAAAAGAAGGCTGAGGGAGAGTAAAAATCACTTGGTTGGCATATAAAAAGGCCGACAGCACAGCAGTGAAAATCGACATGACAGAAGGAAGTCTACCACCACGGCAAAAGTCAGGAAAGACAACTCCAAAACCAACTCCAGCATCAGACTTTGACCCATCTGTGTACACAGGGAGGGACTCCCTGTGAGTGAAGGCATGTTCTAAAAACAGGGAACGAGCCACTGGAGGAGGAAGAGATTCTTTTTTGTGTGTAAAACAGGTGCAGGGAAAAACTTCTGGAAGAAGCCATGGAGCCACCCTGGTGACCCTCACAGGACGAATCTGGAAATCTTCAATTCCCATCTCCTCCATAGCCTTCCTGACCCGGAAGCCAAAGAGCCAAGGTGTACGAGAATGTGAAAGGTAATAATTAGACATGATATTAGATGACACCGCCAAGCAAGGACGGGAGTCGGGAAGTCGATGTAATCGATGCCAACAACGAACCATTGAGGACTGGCGACGGAGATCTAGAGGTGGTTCGTTAGCGTCCACCAGGAGACTGGGGATTGGTGATGACCTGAACGCTCCAGTTGCCAGACGTATCCCAGCATTATGAACAGGGTATAAAACTCTGAGACGGACATCTGTGGCAGAGGAGTACACCTCACACCCATAATCAAGTTTTGACCTAATAAAAACACGGTATAGGCGAAGGAGGGTGGCCCGATCAGCCCCCCAGGTAGTATGGCTCAGAACCCTCAACAGATTAAGAGCCTTGAGGCAAGAGACCTTAAGTGTACGTAAGTGGGGAACCCAAGTCAAACGTTTATCGAAAAGGAGACCCAAAAAGCGAGTCTCCTCGACACAGCGTATCCGATGACCATACATGAATAAGTCCGGATCAGGGTGGACACCTCGGATGAGGCAGAAGTGCATAGCAACCGTCTTGGCAGGAGAAAATCGAAACCCATGAGAACCAGTCCAACGTGACACTCTGTCAAGGGCAAGCTGCATGCGTCGCTCCGCAACTGACATACGGGAGGCAGCAAACCAAACTGCTAGGTCATCAACGTACATCGAGTTGGCTATACTGTCCGGAAGGGATGAGGCAATGGCATTAATTGCTACTGCAAACAATGTGACACTGAGGACGCTTCCCTGAGGGACGCCCTCCTCCTGTGCAACAGATGCTGAGAGAGCTGTACCAACCCTTACAGAAAAACTGCGACCACTAAGAAACTCATTAAGAAAGCGTGGAAGGCGACCTCGCTAGCCATATACATGGAGCTGCTGCAGGATGCTATATTGCCATGTAGTGTCATATGCTTTCTCTAAATCAAAGAATACACAGACAAGGTGTTGATGTCGTGCAAAGGCCTCACATGCAGCAGCTTCCAACCTGACCAGAGCATCTGTAGTGGAACGATGTTTACGAAAACCCGACTGGGACGGAGACAGAAAATCACCCCGTTCCAAGAAGTATACCAGTCTGACATTCACCATCTTCTCAAATAGTTTACATAGACACGAGGTCAAAGCAATTGGTTGGTAATTGAGGGCAACACTAGAGTCTTTGCCTGGCTTGAGGAAAGGAAGGATGGTAGCAACCCTCCACCCAGAAGGGAAGACACCCTCCACCCAGATTCTGTTATATAAAGTTAAGAGAAATGAGATTGCCTCCTCACCCATGTGTCGCAACATTGCATATGGGATGTTGTCTGGCCCAGGAGAAGTGTCCCCACAGAGAGAGAAAGCAGAATGCAGGTCTCTCAGGGTGAATATATGGTTATAACTTTCATTCTCATTCCCTGAGAAATCCAGGGCAGTGCGCTCCTTGGCTCTTAACTCATGTCTCACAGCCAGAGGTCGAGAGTCACGGCTGGAGACTCTAGCAAAAGCCTCCGCCATGGTATTGGCCACTGTCAAACTATCCATAATCTGAACTCCATTGACCTTAAGTACAGGTGGAGAACTAGGAGAAAACTTCCCCGCCATCTTACGGACTCTCTTGAACACTTGGGTGAGTGGAGTTTTACTATTAATTGAAGACACATAGGCCTTCCAAGATGCACGTCGTGCCTCTTTTAAAACTCGTCTAGCCCGAGCCCTTACCCGTCGGAAGTCCTCTAATAGAGTTGGGTCCCCACGATTGCGACGAAGGTGAGAGAAAGCAGTGCGCTTCTCCCGCACAGCAGTGGTGCAGACTGGTGACCACCAAGGGACAGGACGTTTGGGAAAGTAGCCAGAAGTTTTAGGGATAGAGTTGAGAGCGGCAGAGTGGAGTACATCAGTGAAATATGTTACAGCCTCATCAGAGCTACCAAAATCGGCTACTGAAGAGACCGAAGAAGTTAGCTCTCTAAAAAACTGCCAGTCAGCCTTCTCTAATTTCCACCTAGGAAGACGAGACTGAGGTTCATACTTGTTACCTTCTAAAAGTATAGGAAAATGGTCACTACCATATAAATCTGGCAACACTCTCCAAGTAAAATCTAACGAAGCACTGGGTGAGCAAAGGGAAATGTCAATGGTGGTAATAGTCCCAGTTGGGCTATTAAAATGTGTCACATCTCCCGTATTTAAAACCCCTAATCTCTCATCCTCAATAAAAGAAGCTAATAAAACACCCCTGGGGTTGATCGAACTATCACCCCACAGAGGATGACGCCCATTAACCCTTAACGTCCGGACCGCGGTCATAGACGGCCCCAGGAAGCGCCCGGGTCGTGTCTTACACCCCTGCCATGTGGTGACCGGACGGGATGAAGCACCGCTATTGCCAATGTCGGCATTTGCGAGCCCAATTTGGCGGTTTTTTTTTGACTTGGCTATACTTCACCACCATCCCTACAAATCACCATCGTCAGTCAGTGTGTTACTGACTGTAAACATGGATGGATGTGGATTAGATTTCTCGTGCGTGTTCGATTCTGTGTTGCGCCATGCTTACTTACAACACTGACTGCCACCCGCGCGGGCCACGTTCAGTTGTCGTCAGAGCCACGCCACCTAAGCGAACACAGCCGCGCTCACACGAAAAAGTACCCTTCATTCCTCACTTAATTTCTCGGCAACGGAGAGTTGTAGAGAGCTGAGGTTGGTTTTATTGGAAAGAGGAAGAGTTGATGGTGCTAACAAGACCAAATTTAAGTTGTTCAGTATCGTAGTTTAGACGTACAGAGTAAGTGGAATAGAGCGATTTTGGAAAAATCGGCCAAAAGCGCCCGGCCAGGCAGTAGGGAAAGTAAGACTAGCCCCGGACTGACAAAATGGCTATCCATAGTTATCCAGTCGCGGAGGGGTTAAAATCACCCAATAAAATTAAGGGAGAGGGAAGGTCCCGTACAAGACGGTTGAGATCACCCCTCTCTACTGTAACACTGGGAGGAAGGTATAGACTGCACACAGTGTAGGGGCAGTCCATAAAAACCTCAACAGCAACAGCCTGGAGCGGTGTGTCAAGCTCCAGGCTCGTGCATGGAATATCTCGACGAACTAGGATGGCAGAACCACCATGGCGAACCTGCCCTTTTAATGAATTTGAATAAAATGCAGAATATGCTGGAGGACTGGCAGGAATGTAGTCCCCAAGCATTGTCTCTTGAAGAGAAACACATGCAGGAGAGAAACTAGAGAGAAGAATGCGAAGTTCTTCCCAAGAAGCACGCAAGCCACGGCAATTCCACTGAAGGACCTTAAAAAGTGTTACTTTGGTCCTGGTTTATGGGAAGCCTCATCGAGGTATTCCCACTACCAAATCCTGGGCCACTAGAAGAGCGAACCCGAGGAGTAGTACTTGGGGTAGTAATTGGGACCCGTAGACGAGTCCCTGAAGCATTTGATATGTTTGATAAAGATGAAGGTATATGAGCAGGGATACTCTTAGAAGCATTTACATTGGTATTGTACTGTGCAGCAGTGGTATCACTGACACAGGCAGACACATCAACATCCATAATACAGGTGGTAGAATCACTCTGCTGTTCTAGCGGAGAAGAAACTGAATCTTTTGAATCGCGACATCAGTGGCATCCACATTAACTTCACGTTCCTCTGATGGTCCTGAAGAAAACTTGCGAGGAGGAACTTCTGTTGAATCAAGAGATTCATCAGAGCCACGAGAACGCTTCTGGTGACATTGAGAGGAAACTATGGATGAGTCCTCAGAGATGGTTGCTTTATAAGGAGGAACATCTATTGAGTCAAGTGCCTCAGATGAACCATGAAGACGTCTCTGTGACCGTTTCGGTGACTTAAGTTTCCTTTTTGGAGAGCGTGTGGCAGCGTGAACCTCTACCACATGGACACCTTTAGCTAAAGTCTCAGAATTGTCATCAGTTGAAGGGTCACCAGAATGAGTGTCTGATAAGGTTTCTAAAACAGAGAAGGTATTATGTAGTGTAACCTTAGAAACGCTCTCACTGGAGCATAAAGCAGCTGCCTCTTGAGAGGGTTGAGAGGGTGTTACAACTGATTTGGGGCGAAGGGTGGAGGAGTATGTCTTCACACCACCATCCTTCTGTCGCCTGAAGTTGAGTTGCCGTCTGGCACTACCAATACTAATGAATTGGGTATTAGCCAAGTGGAGAATATCCTGTTCAAGGAGGTACATCTTACATTGGCGAGACCGCAAGGGGTGAGCATCTCTGCAGTAAAAGCAGTAACTCTCTGACCGACATTCAGAAATAAGATGTGAGTCAGAAGCAGAACAATTACCACACCGGGAACGGTTGTTGCAGTTCCTCCTCCCATGACCAAACTCATAACAACAGAAACACTGTAAGGGACGCTCAACAAAAGGCTTCACCTCAAAAGAGGTGGGGTTAATGTTAATGCGATCTGGGATATGCGAACCATAAAAAGTGAGGATGATCATATTTTTACTGCCTTTCATCTTTGTTACTCGTTGGACATTGTCTGGGCACATAGCAAGAATGTCCTCTTCTGAAAATTCATACAAGTCTTCATTATATATACGCCCCTTGCTATAATTGAATGTTCGGTGTGGTTTGATAGATTCAAACATGCTATCAGTAGGACAGGGGAGATTGAGGAGCATCATGGCCTGAGTAAGATCTTTGGCTCTGATTAATACGCCCTTACCATATTTCTTTATGTGGCCCATTGGTAGTACTCCAACTTCCTTCTCCAAATAACGGGAAGCATGAATAAGGTTACCACGTCCTTCCCTGTAATACGCCACAAACCAAAAGGGTGTTGGAACCTGACGTTCCTTTGGGACATTCTCTTTAGAGTCATCAAAAACGTTAGGACAGTAGTCATTATCACTATCTACTACATTGGCAGACCGCATTAACTGAACTTTACAGTGAGTATCCCCCACTGTCAGAGAATCTTTTGCCTCAAATACTGCTTTGGCAGCAGCATTTGTTTTGAATGTAATATAACACCGATTAGACCTACAATCACAGTCATAAGTGATTCGGATACGAAGGACTACTCCGAAACACTTTAAAATGGAGTGGATAGGTCCATACGAAAGTGATGCCTGTACATTAGTTATTATCAATGTGTCACAACCACTAACACGGTTATCTGAGATTACACCCGACCTGCTGGGTCTACTCATACTTGCAGCTCTCTGCTCATCACCACGACCAGATTTTGGCGTCTCGAGGGCCTGGTCGACCACCGCTCGAGAGAGAGATTTTGGTTTTGATGTATCCATATATCATTGATTTAAAGTGTTTGGCCCCAGGAGCCAAGTGCAACTACCAACCGGGCAGATGAGGGGACCGAGCGCTGGTCGCCGCAGGCGGGGTACCTCTTCCCCCACGGGGCCACTCGTTTTAAAAAGCACCCCAATGGCTCGAAAGTTTGCCCACGACGGTGCTAAGACCCCCTTCCCCAACATCTCCCGGCCCAGACACCCAACCATCCAACATAGGACTGCCCCTAGAAGGCAGTCCCTCTGGAGGGCAGCACTGTTGGCCCGTACTGGCAGCCTATTGCATAGGAACCATTTAGTCTGGTCTCTCACTGGCGACGTTACTAGCATGGGAAACCCTCTCTCCCCAAAATTGGGGCAGAGCAGGGGCCAAAGCCCCATCTAGCCTAGCTCGCCAGGTCATAGAGACACGCAAGCCCCCCCACCTCGTCAAGGCGATTCCCGTTTGGGGGGGAAATGGGGAGCAGATAGGAAGTCTTTGTTAATGCTAAATAAATCCCTGATCAGATCTAGAGTAGATTATGGGTCCATAGTGTATGGTTCGGCATCTGAGTCGGTACTGAAAGGTTTGGATGTTGTGCAGAATGTGTGTTTGCGTGTGTGTCTTGGAGCCCTACGTTGCACTCGAATCGAGCGTCTAGAGGTGGAGTCACAAGTGCCTCCCCTCCGTCTAAGACGAGACCAACTCATGTTAACATACTTCGCTAAGAAAGCCAGGGTGCCGAGTCATCCACCCGGCAATGCTTTGCTTCGGCAACCGCACCCGGGGGGCCATGGCGTTAGGCCCCTGGCAGAAGGACCGAGTCATCCGTCCGGGAACCCCTGCGCCCTAGGGGGCATTGGCGTTAGGCTAAGGAACACCAGGTCCGATGTTTGTATTCCCGGGGAGCCGAGTCATCCTCCCGGTGGTGCCTTTTTGCGCCTGCAGCCGGGGGGCCATGGCGATAGGCCCCTGGAAGGGCCAAGTTATCCGCCTAGGGGTCGCATGGCCCCGGAGGGCACTGGCGTTAGGTCCCTCAGAGCAAGACTCCACGACCTCGTAGAGTGTGTCGGTATAGAATTATCAACAATCGATTCCCTGGTTCTAGTAAATATTGCACCCTGGGTAATACCCCCTTTTATTTGTGTGGAATCCTGGTTACCAGGGGTTAAATCCCAGGTGCCGGAGGTGGAGGTACACCAGAGGTGTCGTGAAATAATTGTCAAACATCTTTCTTATTTCCATCTTTATACCGACGGGTCCAAGACGGATGAATGTGTGGGTGCGGGTGTATGGTCGACTGAATGTCAGTTAAGATTCAGACTGCCGAATCACAAATCTATTTTTCTTGCTGAATTATTTGCTATAGATAAAGCTTTGGATTTTGCCCTATCGACGACCCACGATAGGATAGTCATATTTACTGATTCATTAAGTTCACTTAAAGCTATTAAATCTTTGAATACAACGGACAATGAAATACAGGGTAATATAATTAGTATACTGTTTAGTGCCAATAAATTGATCAAGTTAATATGGGTACCATCACATTATGGTATCTATGGTAATGAACAGGCTGAAAACTAGCAAGGTCGACTGTTGATCTGGACCTCAGGAGTTTCGTCTCTCTCATAAAATATAAAATTCATCTCCTATGGCAAAGGCAGTGGACCAGACAGGACATCAGAAATATATTTAAAGCAGTTATTGAACCCTGGACTACGTCGTCATGGGGTAGCCGGAGGGACGTGGTGTTGGCTCGTCTACAGGTCAACACCACCAGACTCACACACTTGGAACCTTATATTAATAAGGATTTTCCCCCAAATTGTCCAACATGTAACATCATCATGTCAATAAGTCATCTGCTTATTTATTGTGATCTGTATAAAGATCAAAGAATTAAAATTTAGAGATTCTTCCAACTAAAAAATAAAGCATTTACCATCGAGAATGTTTTATCTGATGATAAGAATATTATAAACAAACTGCTCTGTTTTCTGAGGGAGACAAAACTTTATGACCTTATATAAATTGATAGAATAAAATGGATTCCAATGGCTTAAAGACCTTTGACTATATGTCGCTGGTTGATAGCCATAAATCCAACAAAGAATGAAGGAATTCTCGTTTCACTTCTTTTTCTCGACTCGACCCGACCAGGTAGGTTTGATGCTGAGGTTACAAGTATTTGTTCTAAGTGACTCTTTGAAGAGTACAGTAATTAATTTCTGCCTCTGTATTGAGGTGTTGTAGGAGATATCTTGGTCAATCATTATTTCTATTTCTTATGAATTCACTCAGTGTAATTATTTTGTGTTAAATTAATTCTTGACTTCTCTTTCTCGACTCGACCCGACCAGGTCGTGACGCCATATTGTCCCCATGGGGGGCTAGCCTTATCTGTTGGTGAATTGGTTTAAGTCTTAGAATGTGACTCAGGCATTAGAATTATAGTAGGTATAGCCATTAATTGTGAATATTATTTTTGTTGAAGCCACTATTGCAGTGTTGTTTTGTTTGGTAAAGCACTAGTTGGCCAGTTATTTTTGTTAATGAAATTAATGTGGAAGGGATTCTAAAGGATTCTAAAAAAGAATTCTAAAAAAAAGGTTTCTAAAAAATGACAACATTTTAAAGATTTACTCTGACTATACACTAATATAATTAACTTGAGCTTGTCTACAGGTGAATTTTCGGATTCAGAGAAAAGTGGAGTAATAAGACTTTGTTATAAAATATCAGGTGATCCCAATACATTTAACCCTACCGTCCAGTATCCAACCTATAATTTTTGAGTAAAGTGATCGAAAAAGTAGTAAACGCCCAACTGACAGTACAACTAGAAGGGATCTCTGCGATACCCAACAATCAATCTGTCTAATAGAAATAACCACTACATTGAATCGACAGTGCGGTCTGTGGTAGATGATTTACTGATTGCAGTGGACCGTGGAAGATCCTCTTTGCTTCTCCTATTGTACTTGATTGCAGCCTTCGATATTGTAAACCACAACCATCTAATCGAAGACCTGGAAAATTGTGGGATACAAGGTACTGTTAAGGATTGGTTTAAGAATTACCTTTCCTACAAGAACTTTTAATGTATCCATAGACAATGAAAATTTTTCAAAAAGAAGTTTGAATAGTGTTGTTTAATATATACACTGCTGAATTAGCTTTGGTATTGGAGAGGCATTGAGTAGGCTAAATATGCGGACGATACACAGTTATACTTAGTTATTGACAGTTTACCAAAGGATATAGTGAAAATAAAAAGAGTGACTAAAGATATGAAGACATAGATGACTAGAAGAAAATTGGAATTAAATATTAGTAAAACTAAGTGTATGATAATCGGGAAACCAAAAAATCTTGAGCAGAATGTTAATATCCAAAAGATTGAAGTCAGTGATAATGCTGATAGGGAAATAAAACTAGTGAAATATGGAAATAACTTAGGAATTATATTGAACAACAAACAAAAAGTGACAATATTGATGTTTTCAACAATAGGTTGAAGACTCTTTTGTTTAAAACATGGTATGACCATGAAAATAAGGTCATGAGTGATGAATTCAAATCGTAAAAAGTAGATAAAAAGTCTTAATGTGCTAAGGGCTTGCCTTAGCAGATTATTTAAATTCGGAGGAGAGCCCAAGAAATAAATCTAAGATTTGAATTGAATTGAATTAATGTTCGTCTGGGATGGACGAATACAGACTGAAATGTTTTTGTTTTAAATAATTAAAGGATATTTCTTCACTATGGTCCATAGTAGTCGGATTAAACTCATGATGAAAGTTATCGTCGTTTAAGTTCATTTTCAGACCGTACAAAGTAAAGCACAGCAGAATTGCGTGGGAAAATAAATTACTGTGAATATCCACACTGGGGATCGAACCAGGTTACTCGCACTGCAAGGGGTGGTGTTGGTATAGTGGCTAGGCTAGTGCCTGTGTATAGCATGGCGAGTATCCAGGGTCCATCCAATAGGCTAAATGAATAAAAAAAAAAAGTTTAATTAATTAAATTGTTGAATTAATATACCTATACTATTGACCATTGATCATGTTGGTGTAAGCTGGTCCAGTCGTCCAGTTGTCCACCGGGCATATATGTGGATAGTATTCCACCAAGCCTACATCCTTCCAGTAGTTTCCAGGCCTATGTGAATAGTTGTCCATCCGGCCTCCTATTAATGCAGAATAAGCCTACTACTGGTGATAGTAGTGGTGCTAGTGTGATGGGAAAGTAGGAATGTTATATATAAGGATTTAAAATTATTACTTGTAGTTATTCTTGCCGTATCTTAAACTTACAATATTATGGATGTTTCGCTTAACGGTTGTCTGTAGAGGTTAATCTATCCCCTTTATCTTCCAACTTTTGTCAACAATTAATTTATTTTATAGGGTTCGTTCCATTATACTGTATATGTATTATTATAGTAGTATCAGAATCGTTAAGTTTACGGAAACAACATTACGTTACTTTACTATATTTATTAATTTCAGTCAAACACCAACAATAATTAATTAAACAATTAAAAAAATAATTCCACAAGCATACACTTTGACACAGATTGAAATACTAGCTAGCTAATATTATTGCAGTACATCGATAATTACGGTACTCGTTTTTCTGGAACGGTTTTGTAACTGACTTCGTTAATTAATCCACGCTTATCCACTTCGATTTCTCTGCGATGTTCTTACAGAATTCTTTCGATAATCCTATTTTACGTTAATTCCAATAATTAAACAAGAAATAACACATTACTAATTATTAAGTGTTTTTTCAAGACTTTTCTATTCAATTAGTTTAGTTATATTCAAATTCAAATTACACTAAGTCCGCTATAATATTTAGATCATATCTTAGACTTCCACCTATAGATTCTTCACACTGTTGTATTTTTCAATGTTAATTCCCACCTTCATCACTCATGGTTAACCCCTCCACGACGGGGTAAATATTAATAGCCAATCTGTCAGTCTGGGGGCTAGTCTTACTACCTCATTGCCTGTCCGGGCGATTTTGGCCGATTTTTCCAAAATCGCTCTATTCCAGTTACTCTGTACGTCTAAACTACGATACTGAACAACTTAAATTTGGTCTTGTAAGCACCACCAACTCGTCCTCTTTCCAATAAAACCAACCCCAGCTCTCTACAACTCTCCGTTGCCGAGAAATTAAGTGAGGAATGAAGGGTAATTTCTCGGGCAGAGCGCGAGGGTGTAGTGGCTCTGACATCAACTGAACGCGGCCTGCGCCGGTGGGAGTCAGTGGTGTATGGTAGCATGACGCAATACAGAATCGGACAAGCACGAGAAATCTAATCCACATCCATCCGTGTTCACAGTCAGTAACACACTGACTGACGATGGTGATTTGTAGGGCTGGTGGTGAAGTGTAGACAATTAAAAAAAAAAAGCGCCAAATTTGGCTCGCAAATGTCAACATTGGCAATAGCGGTACATCCTCCTGCCCGGTCACCCCTTGGGAGTAGCTTATCCCACTACCCGGGCGCTCCCAAGAGAGTGACCATCACCGCTACCCGGTCTTTAGGGGTTGAATAGTTTATCAAAGATCGTACATAGACTCTACATAATCCATAGCCAGCCCGACGACGAGCCGACTTTCTCTTGTTTGATACTCGTTTACCTGTCGACCAATTGTCTTTGCAATTGGTTAATAAATAGTAAATGAAGCCTTGGAATAACAGGTACTCGTCTGATGCATATTCGACTTCAGACCATTGTTCTTGTCTACGATAGACCAGGGAAATTATGAGATGAAGAGACTGAGGACGAGATACATGTGTTTACTTAACTTAAAGCAAAGATGTGGAGCAGACTGAACCAGCTGTACCTGTGGCTGGAATGCAGGATGGGCTACGTATTCCTCCACGCCACCTGCATACACACACACACTAGTCCGAATGCTCTACACTGAGTATCGTAACATCCTATATATTTGTACACGTCATTCATACATACAATTTTTAATTACGATGTATATATAATTACATACAATTATTCCACTTCATTATATCATATTGTAAGACCGCAATCAACCTGTCTTCGGTATAATTAATTCCTTCAGTAATAATAAGACGAGCGGGAAATGCGGACGAGATTAACAGTTGAAAAATGTTCTCTGTACATTTCAAATTTGTACTGCCTTCATTGTGATACAGTACTGGCTTAATTAGGCCCTACTCTCTATGCTACAAATGTTATTATTATTATGCAATTAGGATCGACTCGTGACAGCCAGTAGTGGTGCAAGAAAGTGGTGCGAAGGTAGTGGTGTTATGTAAATTGTGGTGGAAGGTCATTATGCTCCATGCTTGGCTTGCAAATTTGACAGTAAACACTGTTAATGAAGCTTCTTCTTACCTCCTCTCTGCTTCACTCTGCTTCTCTCTCTATTTTATGTTTTCTCTCTTTTGCCTTACTTTCGTATTCACCGCTGTTCAGCAATATGTTGTATGTAGTGATAATGCCCAGATACAATGAGTGTGATAGATTTGATTGACTTAATTAAGTAATTGAAGATACGAGGTGTAGAGTCAAGACTCAAGATATAGTCTCTAGTTGTGTTTGAGGATTTATTGCAACTATTTTATATTCCTTTTACAGCGCGAGAGAGACTGAGTGAAAGTTGTTACCCCAGTGGAAATTGGGAACTGTATAATCTTTCTGTATGGCTCCATATCTCCCAAACTACTCAGCAGATAATAATGACCTAGTCTGGAGGCAGGATAAAAACTTGCCCTCCTCTGTCATGCACAAGCGTTAGTCATAGCAGTTAGGTCTAAGCTAGTTAAAAATATATATTCTGAGTATATTTATGTAGTTTACCGGTACACACCTTCTATGGTATAGGTTACCATAGAAGATAATAATTGTATGCTGACTTCCTCAACGGGAATCCAGGGATCACGATTGACTACATATTATCATAGGTAATGGTGCTGATGCCAGGCCGCTATCCAATAAAGGTAAGTTAATGACCTGCAGCCACTACATCTCCTTATATTTTGTGCCAACCATTCTACTCTTAACAAAGTATTGAGGCAGTATTACATCTAATTAGGCGTGAAGAGCGCGACATTCAACATCAATATAATGTTGTTTTTGTTCATTAAAAGGCGCCTATTCATCGATAAAGCTCATCCATCTCAGTTATTGAATTTTGCACGGAAATACCACAAAATGAACAATGTGTTAGAATGATCCAAACTAGTAAGCAATTATGGTTCAATATTAGTATTAGAGAGAAGACATACACTAGACAATCTTTTGTGTGGTTTTCCAGGTGTCGGCTGAGTTAAGAATGACATGGGGTCTTGGATTATTCGAGGTGTCGATGGTTGGACAGGACGCTAATGTGACACAGGTACAACTCTCCAGAGTTGTCGCCCAGGCTCGCCGGGTAAGATAAAGTTGATTCCATTATATTTGGTATGTTGTTAGACTACTACTACTACTACTACTACTACTACTACTACTACTACTACTACTACTAATAATAATAATAATAATAATAATAATAATAATAATAAAATCCGTTATAGAATACCCTATACCTGGATGAAATTTCTAGATTACTGTATGCCTTGGTGAAAATGATCACTTTGCAGTAATGGTCCCTGAGTAGGAGAGTAAAACTCACTTGGATGGCATATAAAATGGCCGAGAGCTCAGCAGTGAAAATCTACATGACAGAAGGAAGTCTACCGCCACGGCAAAAGTCAGGAAAGACAACTCCAAAACCAACTCCAGCATCAGACTTTGACCCATCTGTATACACAGGGAGGGACTCCCTGTGAGTAAAGGCATGTTCTAAAAACAGGGAACGAGCCACTGGAGGAGGAAGAGATTCCTTTTTGTCTGTAAAACAGGTGCAGGGAAAAACTTCTGGAAGCCATGGAGCCACCCTGGTGACCCGCACAGAACGAATCATCAATTCCCATCTCTATAACCTTCTTGACCCGGAAGCCAAAGGGCCATGGTGTACAAGAATGTGAAAGGTAATAATTGGACATGATATAAGATGACACCGCCAAGCAAGGAAGGGAGTCGGGAAGTCGATGTAATCGATGCCGACAATGAACCATTGAGGACTGGCGACGGAGATCTAGAGGTGGTTCGTTAGCGTCCACCAGGAGACTGGGGATTGGTGATGACCTGAACGCTCCAGTTGCCAGACATATACCAGCATGATAAACAGGGTCTAAAACTCTGAGACGGACATCTGTGGCAGAGGAGTACACCTCACACCCATATTCGAGTTTTGACCTAATAAGAACATGGTATAGGTGAAGGAAGGTGGCCCAATCAGTCCCCCAGGTCGTATGGCTCAGAACCCTCAACAGATTAAGAGCCTTGAGGCAAGAGACCTTAAGTGTACGTAAGTGGGGAATCCAAGTCAAACGTTTATCGAAAAGGAGACCCAAAAAGCGAGTCTCCTCGACACAGCGTATCCGATGACCATACATGAATAAGTCCGGATCAGGGTGGACACCTCGGCTGCGGCAGAAGTGCATAGTAACTGTCTTGGCAGGAGAAAATCGAAACCCATGAGAACCAGTCCAACGTGACACCCTGTCAAGGGCAAGCTGCATGCGCCGCTCCTCCTCTGACATATGGGAGGCAGCAAACCAAACTGCTAGGTCGTCAACGTACATCGAGTTGGCTATACCGTCCTGAAGGGATGAGGCAATGGCATTAATTGCTACTGCAAACAATGTGACACTGAGGACACTTCCCTGGGGGACGCCCTCCTCCTGTGCAACAGATGCTGAGAGAGCTGTACCAACCCTTACAGAAAAACTGCAACCACTAAGAAACTCTTTAAGAAAGCGTGGAAGGCGACCTCGTAGGCCATATACATGGAGCTGCTGCAGGATGCCATATTGCCATGTAGTGTCATATGCTTTCTCTAAATCAAAGAATACACAGAGCAGTTGTTGATGTCGTGCAAATGCCTCACATGCAGCAGCTTCCAACCTGACCAGAGCGTCTGTAGTGAAACAATCTTTACGAAAGCCAGACTGGGACGGACACAGAAAATCAGCCCGTTCCAAAAAGTATACCAGTCTGACATTTACCATCTTCTCAAATAGTTTACAAAGACAAGAGGTCAATCCAATTGGTCAGTAATTGAGGGCAACACTAGAGTCCTTGCCTGGCTTGAGGAAAGGAAGGATGGTAGCAACCCTCCACCCAGAAGGGAAGACACCCTCCACCCAGATTCTGTTATATAAAGCTAAAAGAAATGAGACTGCCTCCTCACCCAAGTGTCGCAACATTGCATATGGTATATTGTCTGGCCCAGGAGAAGTGTCCCCACAGAGAGAGAGAGCAGAATGCAGGTCTCTTAGGGTGAATATATGTTTATAACTTTCATTCTCATTCCCTGAGAAATCCAGGGCAGTGCGCTCCTTGGCTCTTAACTCATGTCTCACAGCCAGAGGTCGAGAGTCACAGCTGGAGACTCTAGCAAAAGCCTCCGCCATGGTATTGGCCACTGTCAAACTATCCATAATCTGAACTCCTTTGACCTTAAGTACAGGTGGAGAACTAGGAGAAAACTTCCCCACCATCTTACAGACTCTCCTGAACAATTGGGTGAGTGGAGTTTTACTATTAATTGAAGACACATAGGCCTTCCAAGATACACATTGTGCCTCTTTTAAAACTTATCTAGCCCGGGCCCTTGCCCGTCGGAATTCCTCTAAAAAAGTTGGGTCACCACGATTGCGACGAAGGTGAGAGAAAGCAGCGCGCTTCTCCCGCACAGCAGTGGTGCAGACTGGTGACCACCAAGGGACAGGACGTTTGGGAAAGTAGCCAGAAGTTTTAGGGATAAAGTTGAGAGTGGCAGAGTGGAGTACATCAGTGAAATATGTTACAGCCTCATCAGAGCTACCAAAATCGGCTACTGAAGAGACCAAAGAAGTTAGCTCTCTAAAAAATGCCAGTCAGCATTCTCTAATTTCCACCTTGGAAGACGAGACTGTGGTTCGTACTTGTTACCTTCTAAAAGTATAGGGAAATGGTCACTACCATATAAATCAGGCAACACTCTCCAAGTAAAATCTAACAGAGCACTGGGTGAGCAAAGGGAAATGTCAATGGCGGTAAAAATCCCAGTTGGGCTATTAAAATGTGTCACATCTCCCGTATTTAAAACCCCTAATCCCTTATCCTCAATAAAATAAGCCAATAAAACACCCCTGGGGTTGACTGAACTATCACCCCACAAAGGATGACGCCCATTAAAATCACCCAATAAAATAAAGGGAGAGGGAAGGTCCCGTACAAGACGGTTGAGATCACCCCTCTCTACTGTAACACTGGGAGGAAGGTATAGACTGCACACAGTGTAGGGGCGGTCCATAAAAACCTCAACAGCAACAGCCTGGAGCGGTGTGTCAAGCTCCAGGCTCGTGCATGGAATATCTCGACGAACTAGGATGGCAGAACCACCATGGCGAACCTGCCCTTTTAATGAATTCGAATAAAATGCAGAGTATGCTGGAGGACTGGCAGGAATGTAGTCCCCAAGCATTGTCTCTTGAAGAGAAACACATGCAGGAGAGAAACTAGAGAGAAGAATGCGCAGTTCTTCCCAAGAAGCACGCAAGCCACGGCAATTCCACTGAAGGACCTTGAACAGCGTTACCTTGTTCCTGGTTTTTGGAAAGCCTCATGGAGGTACTTCCCACTACCACCTCGACCTGAGGGTCTACTCAAACGATACGTTTTGTCGAATCCTGTGCCACTAGAAGAGCAAACCCGAGGAGTAGTACTTGGGGCAGTAATTGGAACCCGTAGACGATTCCCTGAAGCATCTGATGTTTTGGAAGAAGATGAAAGTATATGAGCAGGGATATTCTTAGAAACATTTACATTGGTATTGTCCTGTACAGCAGTGGTATCACTGACACAGGCAGACACATCAACATCCATAATACAGGTGGTAGAATCACTCCGCTGTTCAAGCGGAGGAGAAACTGAATCTTTTGAAGTCGCAACATCAGTGGCATCCACATTAACTTCACGCTCCTCTGATGGTCCTGAAGGAAACTTGTAAGGAGGAACTTCTCCTCAGAGATGGTTGCCTTATAAGGAGGAACATCTATTGAGTCAAGTGCCTCAGAGGAACCATGAAGACGTCTCTGTGGCAGTTTAGGTGATTAAGTTTCATTTTTGGAGAGCGTGCGGCAGCGTGAACCTCTACCACATGGACACCTTTAGCTAAAGTCTGAGAATTGTCAACAGTTAAAGGGTCACCAGAATGAGTGTCTGATAAGGTTTCTAAAAGAGAGAAGCTATTATGTAGTGTAACCTTAGAAACACTCACTGGAGCATAAATCTGCTGCCTCTTGATTTGCAACTGATGTACAGTTGGACACAGGAATGGATGGTACAGCCCAGATGAAAGATACTCGTCCCATTTGAGTAACCAGTGTCTATTATCAGGTAGTTGCTTTTTATTACCATCCTCAATACTGACTTCTGCCCCTGGTGTCTCCTATTTGGCACTAAGGAACTTGATATTGGGAGAAATTGACCATCTTTCACTTGGGCTGTACCACCCATTCCTGTGTCCAACTGTACATACCGGGAAGGTATGTACCGGTATGTAAGGGAAGGTACATCTTACATTAACGAGAACGCAAGGGGTGAGCATCTCTGCAGTAAAAGCAGTAACTCTCTGACCGACACTCAGAAGTAAGATGTGAGTCAGGGGCAGAACAATTACCACACTGGGAACGGTTGTTGCAGTTCCTCCTCCCATGACCAAACTCATAACAACAGAAACACTGTAAGGGACGCTCAACAAAAGGCTTCACCTCAAAAGAGGTGGGGTTAATGTTAATGCTATCTGGGATATGCGAGCCATAAAAAGTGAGGATGATCATATTTTTACTGCCTTTCATCTTTGTTACTCGTTGGACATTGTCTGGGCACATAGCAAGAATGTCCTCTTCTGAAAATTCATACAAGTCTTCATTATATATACGCCCCTTGCTATAATTATATGTTCGATGTGGTTTGATAGATTCAAACATGCTATCAGAAGGACATGGGTGATTGAGGAGCATCATGGCCTGTGTAAGATCTTTGGCTCTGATTAAAACGCCCTTACCATATTTCTTTATGTGGTCCATTGGTAGTACTCCAATTTCTTTCTCCAGATATCGAGAAGCATGGATAAGGTTACTACGTCCCTCCCTGTAATAAGCCACAAACCAAAAGGGTGTAGGAACCCGACGTTCCTTTGGGACATTCTCTGTAGAGTCATCAAAGAGGTTAGGGCAGAGGTCATTGTCACTATCAATTACATTGGTGGACCGCATCATCTGAATTTTACAGTGAGTATCCCCCACTGTCAGAGAATTTTTTGCCTTAAATGCTGCTTCGGCAGCAGCATTTGTATTGAATGTAATATAACACCGATTAGACCTACAATCACAGTCATAAGTGATTCGAATACAAAGGACTACTCCGAAACACTTAAAAATGGAGTGGAAAGCGCCATACGAAAGTGATGCCTGTACATTTGTTATCATTAATGTGTCACAAACACTAACACGGTTATCTGACACTACACTCGACCTGCTGGGTCTACTCATACTTGCAGCTCTCTGCACATTACCGGTTATCTGACACTACACCTCGCCTTTGGCGTCTCGAGGGCCTGGTCGACCACCGCTCGAGGGAGAGATTTGGGCTTTAAATTATCCATATATAATTAATTTAGTGTTGTTGGCCTCAGGAGCCAAGAGCAACTACCAACCGGGCAGATGAGGGGACCGAGCGCTGGTCGCCGTGGGCGGGGTACCTCTTCCCCCACGGGGCCACTCGTTTTAAAAAGCAGCCCAATGGCTCGAAAGTTTGCCCACGACGGTGCTAAGACCACCTTCCCCAACATCTCCCGGCCCAGACACCCAACCATCCAACATAGGACGGCCCCTAGAAGGCAGTCCCTCTGGAGGGCAGCACTGTTGGCCCGTACTGGCAGCCTATTGCATAGGAACCATTTAGTCTGGTCTCTCACTGGCGACGTTACTAGCATGGGAAACCCCCTCTCCTCAAAATCGGGGCAGAGCAGGGGCCAAAGCCCCCTCTAGCATAGCTTGCCAGGTCTTAGAGACACGCAAGCCCCCCCACCTCGTCAAGGCGATTCCCGTTTGGGGGGGAGATGGGTTCCCAAGGAAGAATAGCTTGACATAGGAATTTCTCAGGGCAAAAGCACGAAGGTTGGATGAGGGCAAGGAGTTGGTATACAAAGATGAAATACCAGGTTGAGGCAGAGAAGGTATGTCATGCACAGCTGAAGCACCCTTCGCAGTCTTGGCAGCCAGAGACAAACAGTTCACTCCAACAGAATCATGCAAGGTGTCGGATGAGGCATCAACAGGTCGCATTGTAGAGGTTGAGGCTGCAAACTGAGCTGCGGAGTGACTGAGGAGAGGGGGGGGGGGAGGGTTGCGAGAAGGCAGCTCAGGCCAGTGATCGTCGATAGGAGACTCCTCCTCTTCCGTCATAGCCAATTCAGCCTCCAGGCAGGAAGCCACATCCGAATCACAATCTCCATCAGGTCAGGCAAGGCCTAGATGGGAAGCAAACAATTGAACACACAAACAAACGAACATACATACACAGAACCATAACAAAACAAACAAACCACAAACAACAATATCATAAACAGCAAAACCACAAAAAAGACAAGATAGAATAAACAAACAACACCTAGAACACCATAGAAACAACAACAAACAAACAAACAAGAACACAGAAACGACACAAACAACACAGACATCAACACAGGCAGAGCACCAGGAAACACATCTTCACTCCATTAAGCTTGGCGCGAGACTAAATGTAGGGTAATCTCAATACATGCGAGAATCTATTGCAAATTATCGCACTAAATGGCATTACATCGTAGTGGATTCGCCAGCCTTACGATACATCGCCATCGCAAGTTGGGGATACATCGAATATATTGCTTCTCGTCTCCAACGATTGCGTTGGCAGGGTGAATACACGCGGAGGTGGTCAAGGGATATTAAGATTAGGTTCGCTCAAATTGACAATTTCTGTCAAGAGCCTAGGCATCGGCATTTCCAGACGGGGAATCCAGAACGAATCAACCAGTTTTTGTTGACGGCCATTGGCGCAGCCAATCATCCAATGTGTGATCCCAGCATTACGAGTTAAGCACCCTAACCACTCACCCACCTTTTCTATTATCACATAGAATCGACAAGAATATGATATACTGTATCCAGAAGGAAAACAAATGTGAATTTTTGGGTGACAATTGTCAGAAACTCTGAATACTGGAGAAATAATATAAATTTAAGATACAAATAGCTCTCGAGACTCCTTCCACACAGCCAGGCGCACTCACTCACATATTTTTCAAAATACCTTAACATAGATGCCATCTATAGTTATCTGATTTACTATACCCATGTGTTTTAGGTGGTCTTCTTTGACTGGTGGGTGGGTACGCGTTTTGAGCATGAGTAAAGGAAGGAAGGATAACGTCATATATAGATGTTCTGTCAAAAATGTTTTATATCTTTACCTTGTATGTTCACAACATCGCAGTTGAGGAGAATGTCATGGTGTGTGATGGTAGTGGTCGTGAGTGACGACCAAGAGTTCCTTGCCACCTTCGCCGAGTGGTCCCTCAAGGGCCGCCTTCTAGTGTGGTCGACGAGGCTACTGGTTGTCACACGACTACCCAGAGAAGACCTCGTAATATTACTCTCCTCTCTCTGGACTTTTTCCATGACCAACGCCATGGTACTCAAAGCTGAACAATCATCTCACTCTCTAAGGTATGTCATCATAGTATGACAGTTTACCTCTGGACCTGAAGAAGAGACTTAGGTAAGTGGTGACAGAATTATTTGTATATTGTGATCCTCAGGAAATCTAACTGTAATAGTAAAGATGTGTTCTCTTTGGGCAAACTTTCTTCTGCTTTCATCAGCTGGTTAGTTGCAGGTTTGAAATTACTGACATTTTGAGCCATGCCTGATGCTTCGAGTTTATTGTCATCAATGAATTGGATCTGATGTTTGCCACGTTCGAAAGCAGCCTTACCAATGTCATTATTCTCAGCAGAAAATGCTCCATAAGATTGGGTGTTTTAAGCGTTTTTTTACATTACAGAAATATATCTGACATCAGCAGATCAATGACAGGGAGACAAGAAGTAGGACTCGTGCCAACTTGCTTTGTTGCCGTTACTTTTAAAATTTACTCGTTCTCGTTCTAGAATGAACTATTCTATCAATAATATAATCATTGTGTAAATTACTATTCTAGGCATTATGTTTCTTAAAATTGGGGTAAGATGTAGTATCTTATTGGCCAGCCAGGACATAATCTGTGCCTTGGGCTATGGAATTTAATTCGCATATGGAGGAAAAATCAACCCAAATCAAGTTGGAAAATCGCTCTACCAGCTGGAAAAAAAATCATATGATAATAGTGATATAGTTCATGGTATATTGTATGGTGCCCTTTTTAAACAAATGAAAAATTCTGTGCCACTCAGATTCTTAACTAAAAGCCATTGACAAACTAAAATATAAGCAAGGCCGATAAAAGTAATGCTAGTATAGTGATTTAGGACAAAACAGACTAAAAGAAAAGATACTATAGATCACAAAAGTTCCTCAACACCTCAGGTTCGCCTCAGCAATGATCTGGTATCACTAACCCACATCCACGATATCATCTGTTTCCTATCCTCGCTGTCTTATCAATTACTTGTAACTATTTACTTGCCTTGATGCGATATTCTTTGAATACCGTGATTTATCCCTCAATTCAGGTAAGTTTTATTGACTATTAGTTTTATGTGTTAAATGTTATATAAAAGACTAGCAGGGACACCCAACGTTGTCCGGGGATCTATCTATCAATCTATCTATATATATCTATATCTATCTATCTATCTATATCTATCTATCTATCTATCTATCTATTTATATCTATCTATCTATTCATCTATCTATATCTATCTATCTATCTATATCTATCTATCTATCTATATATATATCTATATCTATCTATATCTATCTATCTAGCTAGCTAGCTAGCTATATCTATATCTATCTATCTATCTATATATATATATATATATATATATATATATATATCTAGCTAGCTAGCTATATCCATCTATCTATATCTATCTATCTATCTATCTATATCTATCTATCTATCTATCTATATCTATCTATCTATCTATCTATCTATATCTATCTATCTATATCTATCTATATCTATCTATCTATCTATATCTATCTATATCTATCTATCTATCTATATCTATCTATCTATATCTATATCTATGTATCTATTTATATCTAGCTAGCTAGCTAGCTATCTATATCCATCTATCTATATCTATCTATTTATCTATTTATATCTATCTATCTATATATCTATCTATATCTATCTATCTATCTATATCTATCTATCTATCTATATCTATCTATCTATCTATCTATATCTATCTATCTATATCTATCTATCTATCTATCTATATCTATCTATCTATATCTATATCTATCTATCTATATCTATCTATCCATCTCTATCTATCTATCTCTATATATATATATATATATATATATATATATATATATATATATATATATATATATATATATATATATATATATATATATATATATATATATATATATATATATATATATATATATATATATATATATCAATCTATCTATCTGATAGACCGGTATTCTTTTTGGGTGGCATTTTACAAAGTGATGCCAAAAAGAGTGTTGGTATGTTACATTATGCTATGCAATGTTTGGTTAGGCTAGGCCACGTTATGTTACGTTATATTATGCTATGTTTGGTTTGAACATGGCAGAAAAATGAACAACAGAATGTATTTGACTGTGTTACACTTAACTTTTATGATATACAGGGTGTATCGTGACGTATAGCATTAACTTATACCAGAGATATAAAATGTAATTTTGAGTATATTTTAACCCAGTTTTTCTGTTAATAGATCTCAGTATAGTACAATGAATACTGATAAAAACTATTCTAACTTGTATTGTCAAATGGTGGTGAGCTTCAGAGGGAGTGGAAGCCTAATATCTGTATCTCTATCTCTATCTATATATATAAAACAGTCTGTCTGATCGAATGACGTTTTCTTTCATGCAGAGCATGAGGTTTTCTGTCATGCGTTAAAGGGGATATTATTATTTTGATTTTTTTTGGACTTTGAAAATCTTGTCATATGCAACTGTGGTCACGTAGGAGACTCCCGATTGCAGTTCCTGGTCTTTCATTCTGTAGGATTTTTTTTTTGCCAACATGAAAGTTGAAAAATGACAAAATTTACCACCATTTGTCAGCTGGTGGGGGGGGGGGGAAGGAAAAAAGTCGTTTTAAATTGGTTAATCATTGAAAAAATATAAAAAAAATATAAGGCCAAGACACTCTCCAGGTTTTAGAGATAAAATGTATGTAAAAATTATTACTCGAGGTGAAATGATGCGGCTGTGCATAGCGGCTAAACAGACAGACAGACAGACAGACTATTTTATATATATATAGAAGTCTTCCTTTCCCATCCCACTCCTGATCTCCTTCCCTCTCTCACTCCCCCCTGCTCCTTCCCTCCCTCCCTTTCCTTTTCTCTCTTTCCCCCCTGTTCCATCCCTCCTTCCTTCTTCCCCTGCTTCTTTCCTCCCAGCTTCTCTCTGTCTCTACCTAGACTCCCTCCCTTTCACTGTTCCTCTAATAATATTTTATCTGTGCTTGCTGTTCCACCTCTTTATCCCATTTTGTATTATTAATGGTGCAAAACAAAAGCATACTTAATCTTAATCTCAATCCCTCTCTCCCCCCTACTCCTGTGTGTATATAGTTACCTTGTATTCTAACCCCCTCCCCCCAATGGGAACCACTTTGCCGAGATGGGAGGGCTTGTGTGTCTCTGAGACCTGGCGAGGTAGACTAGAGGGGGCTCCAGCCCGTGCTCTGCCCCAATATCGGGGAGAGATGGATTCCCATGCTAGGAAGGTCGCCAGTGAGAGACCAGACTAAATAGTTCCCATCTTTCAGTTCTTCAACTGTCCCTCTTCATTTTATTTCCATCCTGCTTGCTGTCACACTTCTCTATCACTTATTTCTGGCGCTATAAGACCTCGATGTTGTGGCGCCTAATACCCATTAATCAATCAATTGTATTCTATCCCGAAAAACTCTGTTTATCACGCAGGTTATTGACGGCATATGAGACAGTAGCAACGAGGCTGTTGAATATTTGTCCTATAATAACAGATAATTTCTTTATATTGTTTTTATTATTTTTGCCTATCATTGTGATACTGAGAACATAATTCTGAAGTTGGGCATAAAACACTGTGTTAAGTAACCTATAGATACATAAGCATCATGTTGATCACTATTACTGTCGTTGTGGTCATTATTGTGTCATATGGTGTTCTGTGCAGTAATGCTGGAACTAAAGAAAAGTAATGTAATGTATAATATTATCGAAACAGATTTTAATAAAAAATACTTATAACTAACTTAAAAAGAAAGGTATAATATATTTCTCTTTCCTGCAAATGGGTTTAACAAGTTAACATTCTGACTAGCAACAGATTTGCAAAGGGCAATGCGTGAAACCTATATATAGTCCTTCAGTTTTATGAAGGCGAAACGCTGTGGCTGGGATAATCCTGTCATTTATATATCTTTCCACATAAATCTCTAAATTCTTCACATATTGACCCCGCTAATTGCCTGCATTAGTGATGTGTTTTTTTTCTAATAATTTATTGCGCCGTAGCGTCAATCAAGAGGCATGCAATTATACATACAAGTAGACAGAACAGTGTAGTGATGTGAGCAAAATTTTGAGGATTTGGCGCCCCTTCGGCCCCAGCCACTAGCTTTTAGTTCTTCAACTATCCCTCTTTTCTTTCTATTTCCTTCCTGCTTGCTGTTTCAACTCTCTATCACCGTTTTCTGGTGCAGTTTTTCGAATAATATAAATGGACTATAAGTGAAACAGGAGAAAGGCCTATGTCATTAAACTTTTTAAGAACGACTGACAAGGTTAAACATATGAGAAAAAAAATATAAACGGTAAGAAAGAAGGGAAGGGCAAGAGAAAGAGGGGCAAGACATTAGGTAGGATGTGTAAGGTTGCCAGTTACTTGAGAGATACTGTAATATATATAACCTATGCATAACATTAGATCAAGTTTATTGAAAACACCATTCAAGTTTAACATCGATTATTTTTAAGGAAATGCATATTTAGAAGAAAAAAATCCTAGTGACAGATTAATGAATTTGTTGACAAATATGATTATTAGAAAGATTAGAAAATTAAACCGTCTTCTACCAAAAAAACAAAACAAAAAACAAACAGCTAGGCTTGGGAGAAGGTGATAAATAAGGCTGGACGACAAGCACGAGGGAATAGATTGATATTAGGTGGCGCGACAGCGAGGTCAAATAGCACCAGGAAAAGGTGATAGAGAGGTGTGACAGCAAGCAAGAAGGAAATAGGAAGAACGGAAGGACATTTGAAGAAATGTAAGCTAGTGGCTGGGGCCGAAGGGGAGCCAAATTCCATAAGGTATTGCCCACATCATTACAGGCAATACCTAATTGGGCTTCGCGGCAAGCACAAGAGGTAAAAGGAATACAGGGATAGATGTCTAATATCCAAAAGATAATTTATATTCAGTAGTCTATCCCACTATGATGGTGAACAAAAAACAATGCCTTTATTTAACCCCTACACTCCGGTTAAGAGTAAGTTTGCCATCACTCCCCTGCCTGGGTGTGTTTTGTGGTGTTATTTTCTTATTACTCCCATCGTGTGTCATGATCTATACACTAAATAATAATTTGTAACCTTGTAGGAATATCATGGTGTCACTGTCACGTACATATATTCACTACGGTATTGTCTTACGATCGTTAGAGCACAAATTCGGACAAGGGGAAATAGTTAAAAATAGCCCAGTCATCGTGACGTCCCAGAATCAACTGAGTGTATAGAGGATCGATATTGTGAGTGTGTTTTATCGCCCGCTGACAAGAAAAACGAGCCCTACATAGCCGTAAATGGCGCTAAATAGCTGTGACGGTTTATCAAGTCAGCCGGTCATTACCGTATGATGGTCTATTGCGGCAGCCGGTCTGCAGGGGTTAAAGGATATTATGTAACATATATTTTAATTATATTTGTTTATTATTACTTTTCAACTAATCAGCTTCATTTTTCTTACCCTCTTCCCCTTCACCCTCGCCTCAAATCATCACATTTCTTCTCTCCTATATCCGCCTACGTTAATGCACTATGCACTTCTCTAAACCTGGGTTCTTCAAACTACGGGTCCCGAATTCCTCCAAACTGCAGGGTTGCTGGCTCACGAAAATAAAGACATGAATAAAATAGAGTAATAATGTTCGTGACATTAAATAAATATGAAGTTCATACACGAATCCACCTATAGCATATTTTTATATGTATTCATATTTAATTATCAATAAAACAAAATAATTGCACAAATATTAGCCTTTTTCAGAGAGAGAGATGGAGAGAGGGGTAGGTGAGGCAGTGGCAGCAGTGTTTATAATTCTGTAAATAATTCTAGTTAAAATTCCCTTTAATCATAATTATTGCATTTCAATTTTGGGCCTTGTATTTTCTTAGGTTGATAATTCTGGTCATTTGTAACAGATCTTTCTGTATGGGTCGCAAGAATTATGTCATAGTGTAAGCTTCATTCATTCCTCTTGACACACCGTCTTCTCTACCTTATCATTTGTTACCCTTCTATATAGCCCCGCCCATATTTCTCTCCTCCTTTCCCACTAACATCCCCCCCTCCCTCTACCTGCCACTGTTGCCAGATCCGACGAGGCCCAAACCAAGTCACGGATGGATGGGGTGTGGACCATTGATCTGTCCAGAGCTATACCTAAGGGCTTATAAAATTTCAGACCTAATGATTTTAGATGCCGAGTTGAAAAATACTGTAGATATCGAACAAAAGCCTAAATATTTATCCAGTAACCATCATCAATGAATGTCATAAAAAAGCAAAGAAATGTTTGGCTACTATATTGTAACAGATAAAGGCTACTTCAACAATAAAAATAACAAAATTCTTGTTCTCCCATACCATGAAAATTTTCTTGATGGTATTCATGCCTTAAAAAAACTAAATGTACAGGTAGTATTTGAATATGGCAATACTGTTCATAAAACCCTAATCAGAAATAGCCCAGAAAATGACTCATGAATAATATATAAGATTGCTGTGATTGTGACCACTTATGTATAGGAGAGTCTGAAAAAAAAACTAGGGTATCACAGCATAAATATAGCGTGAAAGTAGGTCAGCGGAGCAGAGGATTATTTCAACATGAGGCTAATAATGACCATCATATCAATTGGAAAGGATGCAAGACTTTAACCTAATAAAATGCTTCAATAAAAGAAATGTAAACGAGTCTTGTCTATGTTCTGGTACATACGATAAATATGTAAACATGAGCTATGGACAGTTTAGGTGTGATAAAGTATTAACAGAATTAATGATGAGGAAATTTCCACCAGCCTAGACGACAGGTTTACTGGGTAAGGTGAGGTCAGGTAATCTGTTGATATGATTGGCTATGCCCACCACCTTTTGTACTCTGTATGTATATATATTCCGACTTTACATTTTTAGCTCCGGCCTAAGCAGAGAGCTCTAGATTTTATTGTAATTATTGTTCTTGTTCTTGTTCTTCTTCTTAGGGCGACCATTTCTTAAAAGGGGTTCAACTGACTGACTCACTCACTCACTCACTCACTCACTCTCTTCCTCCAATCCATTTTCTTTTACCGACATTGAATCATTTATTATTATTATTATTATTATTATTATTATTATTATTATTATTATTATTATTATTATTATTATTATGTTTTTTTTCTTCTCGGGGTGACCACTTTTTAAAAGGGGTTCAACCGAGGGGTTCACCCTCAATAAAAAGGGTTCATTTTCAAAATTTCAATATAATCATATGAATACGAAAATCTAGATAAAACATAATTAATATTTTTGAGACCTTTACATATGGATATTTTATTATTTCACTTGAATCATTAAGAGCCTGAGCTTTTGAAGGGTATTCCTTCATGTTCTTGTTGTATTAATTATGTCTAAAGATGTAATGTACGAAAATACTAATTGTTCATGTTTCCCTTTTGTGGATATTTTGCATATATTTGCTTCATGGTGTACTTGGAGTTACTACTGCATAAATATACTAGCAGCGATACCCGACGTTGTCTGGGGATCTATTTATCTATCTATATCTATCTATCTATCTATCTATCTATCTATCTATCTATCTATCTATCTATCTATCTATCTATCTATCTATCTATATATCTATCTATCTATCTATCTATCTATCTATCTATCTATCTATCTATCTATCTATCTATCTATCTATATATATATATATATATATATATATATATATATATATATATATATATATATATATATATATATATATATATATATATCCCCCCCAGCCTTTCCCCTATTCCAGAACCCCCAAACCGCCACACCCCAAGGTAGTCCCCTATTCCCGCACCCCCCAAACCCAACCCGTTTTTTTGTTTCTCCAAAGAGAGAGAGAGAGTTTGTGCGTGTATGAAAAAGGGAGGGAAAGAGAGAGAGAGAGAGAGTGTGTGTGTGTGTGTGTGTGTATGCATCTCCTAACACAGTGACGTCATAATCAACTTCCCCTGTCCCACCCTCTCTCTCTCTCACTCTACCGGCCTTTTTCTTCATCAATATAAGGCTTCCTTCGTCCTCAAATTCCTTTTCGTTCGTCCTTTGGTCAATTTAATTCTTACTCTGTCCTCCAACTCCTTTTAAAAGACCTAAGTTCTTATTAAAGAAGTTGAGAGTGTCCATCGAGGGTGTATAGGTGGAGGCGATATGCCCATGGCTCCCTAATCCAGGAGTTCGAATCCCCCACAACCCCCCATTGATCATTTAAAAACATTTTTTGTAAGCCTGGAACATTCCCCAGTCATCAGCGATCAAACTTATGTAAAAATTATAACTAGGTTAAAGGATGAGCGCGTGCATAGCGGCTAAACAGACAGACAGACGGAAAGACAGACAGACGGAGTGTTTAATATATATATATATATATATATATATATATATATATATATATATATATATATATATATATATATATATATATATATATATATTATCATCTCTGTGATAGATGATAAAAGAAGATATATCCTGCAGATGTAGTGTGAGCGCATACCTGCCTTATAGCCGAAATGGTAAACAACTGGTGACTTTGGCCTCGTGGAAACCCGATCAAGGACTTTTACATCTCTCACCTCTTCACATCTTTCCAGAAAAATATCTTAAGTATGCCATTGATCTTTGTTTTAAATAATATACATTATGGTAGAGTCTGTGGCTGCAATTCTGCGGCCCAGCGATCGATCCTTGCTCGGGACACGATAAAAATGCCATTGATATCAGAGGTTACTACCCCTGTCACAGGGCTCTTACAAGCAGAGATTGCCATTACCTTAGATGTTGTAATTTTTTACCCTAGAGTTCAGCAAATTACCTTAGAACTGCTGGATCATTACCTTGAAAATTACCTTAGATTTTTGTGTGGAAAATATGATTATATTCTTAACAAAAGTGCACATTCTTTGTTCACAATACTTTTAATGGCATTTGTACAACTTGATGTATTGTTAGCTATACAGTGGCGGTTGAAGAAACACAGACCTCGGTGAAGGTATTTATTTACACAGTGCAGAATATAACACAAGAGAACAGAGCGAAATGTAATGGTTGTGGCTGGTAGCTCAGCCAGGTGATATCTAACCTTATACTGACACGTCATATGATTATTTTACCTCTGTTCCGACTCTCTGAATCAGATAATCATTATGAACAAGATAAAGACACGGTTTATGAATAAGTTCCAGATTCAGTTTCAACTACCAATACTGTGAACAATACAATAAACAATAACCACACACCTCCCCTGAGACATTAGGAGTTAACATACACGACTAAAGTCTTTATTCAACAACTAGCAGTTATTGTTAGACATGTAGTAGCCTCTATAGATATGCACATACAATTCACATGATATATATATATATATATATATATATATATATATATATATATATATATATATATATATATATATATATATATATATATATATATATATATATATATATATATATATATATATATATATATATATATATATATATATATGCCTAATCGTAGGTACTAGCGTGCCACTGCACCTTCAGTCGCTGTGGCTCTCATCGCTGGCGACTGCCGCGACGCTGTGAGAGTTCCAGGTTGTGGCACTCCTCTGGATCTGGTTGCTGTGGTGTTACAGTATGGTGGGTGTCCTGCCGCTTGACACCAACAGGTGTCATTGGTCAGTGGGGATGAAGGAACCGCCACAGGATGCGGCCACTACCCATCTTGACAAGGTAGTCCCTTCGCTGTCCAATCCCCACAATCACACCTACACGATTCCAACAGCCATTAGCGTGGTCTTGGACATCCATATACCTCCGAGATGTAACAGAGGTAGGCTCCGGGCAGATGAATCGAGACGTATCTTTACCTGCTCTCTCAAGTGATCTGCTTTGGCATCACAGCCGTCAGCGGCGAGCTGCCACTGAGGAGAGAATGACCGATAATATGCTGGAATGCATGACTTCATGGGGTGCCCAAACAAGATCTGTGCTGGTGACCTTCCATCTGCTTTGGGCGTGTTCCTCAGTTCCAGCAGACCTCAGGCGGATTCATCCTCATCCAACTGTCCTCTTTCCGTTGTCGTCATGATTAGCTTCTTCACCGCAGCTTCTGCGTGCCCGTTAGCACGAGGGTTGTGCAGGGAAGAAACTCTGTGCTCCACCCCCCACCGAGCCAGGAAGCGTCGCACCGATGAAGACGTGAACTGAGGTCCACCATCAGTCCTCAGGATCACTGGCACACCGGTATCAGCGAACATAGAACGTAAGATACGAATGGGATGGTCAGCTGATGCATGACGAGGACATGCAGTCACATGAAGCCAGCCAGACAAACGATCAATGTACACTAGATATGTTCGTCCTGCCACGTGAAAGTAGTCCGCCGAGACAGACTCGAATACCCTCTCTGATCTATCGCTGTCTTGCCAGAGCGGTTCATTAGGGTGACTGGGTAGGAGTGGTCGGCATCGAGAACAGCCTGAGACGATATTCTCGATGTCCCTGTCAATACCAGGCCAATAGATGGTTTGGCGTGCCCTGCGTTTGGTGCGTTCCATTCCCTGATGACCATCATGTAGCCGCTCGAGTGTCTCCCTCCTGAGGCTGAGAGGTATCAGGAGCCTCGGCCCATACACAATGAAGACATCATCGGTTGCCAGCAGACTGCGCACCGGCCAGTATGCTCGCAAGCGATGATCTAGCTCGTGTCGATGTTAAGGGAAACCGTTGATGATGATATTCTTGAGCATGGTGTACTCTGTGTCTCTCTCTGCTGCAGCACGCACTTTCTCCAAGGTCTGGTCCTTCAATGGTGCTAGCCGGATGCCATCCTCACTTGTGGCATGTAAAGACGATATGACTGCTGCATGGAGAAGGTCGATTTCTGGGTCGCCTCCTGCATCATCACACTCCACTGGGTCCTGCACTGGAGCACGTGAAAGGGCATCTGGTGCACAATGTAGCGACCCCTTTTTCCAGCTTGTTGTGAAGGAATAAGCAGTGAGCTTCTCCCTCATGCGTTGTAATCGGAGGTTCTCAATCTCCCCCAATAGCTTGTTGTTGAGGATGGGGACTAGTGGTCGGTGGTCGACAACTAGATTAAAGTGTGGGAGCCCCTTCAGGTATGTACTGCACTTCTTAACAGCCCAGACGACCGCAACCAACTCAAGTTCTATGACAGCATACCTTATTTCTGTATCTGACAAAAATCTTGAGCCGCACTGCACCATCTTCCAAGTGTCGTCGTGTTTCTGGAGAAGGACGAACCCGATACCGTGCAGCCTTGATGCATCAGTCTGAAGCATTGGTGGTAACGATGGGTCAAAGTACGCCAGGACGGGCGGGTTGACAAGGCATTGTTTTACTTTCTCGAATACCTGTTCATGTTGCGTTGACCAGTTCCATTCATTTTTGGGCCGTAGGAGGTATCTGAGAGGCTGTGCGGCCTCTGCAACAGTAGAAGAAAATGCCCCCAACTGCTTGGTAAGGCCCATAAATGAACGGAGATCTGTGATGTTCAATGGTCGAGGAAAGTCCGAGATTGCCTTAACCTTCCTTGAGTCGATGGTATAGCCCAATCTAGAGATAGTATAACCACAGTAATCTACCATAGCCTCTCCGAACACAAACTTGTCTGGGTTTAGGGTGATGCCATGCTGGTCACACCGTTGCACCACCTGAATAACATGGTCAAGATGAGCGCTATAGGTAGAATCATATATCAAGATGTCATCCACGACCTTGATGGTGTTAGGGACATCACCAAGGGCCTGATCTCCTCTGCGGTTATACTCATCCCCAGATGATACGAGACCCATTACTGCACGTCGAAACTTATACCTGACCCAAGGTGTGATGAAGCATGTCAAGTCCTGGTCTTCCTCAGCTATCTTGATTTGAAAATATCCCATCTTGGCATCCAGGGTGGTGAACCAAGCTGCTTTCAGTCCAACTGAAGCAATGGCATCATGAGGTGAGCGCACAGGATAAACTGGTCTCTTGACAAAGCGGTTGAGGCGTGTGAGGTCGACACCCAACCTAACCCCAGACGGTTTCTTGGGCACTGGTACAATAGGGTAACACCACGACGTTGGATGATCCACTTTCTCAATAATCCCCTTGTCTAGTAGGTCGTCCAACTGCTGCTTGATTTCCTCTCGCCAGCTGTATGGTATGATACGTGTTGCTGTCACAGAAAATGGTCTGGCATCATCTGTCAATTCAATGTGCATTGGTCCTCCAATCATTTCTCGCAACATATCATCCTTACCAAACACTCGAGGAAATGTTTTGATCACTGCTGCAGCATGTTCAGCCCGTTGCTGTGGTGTGGTGTCGTATGTGTAGGGCCAATTTACCACTTTTGTTGATGTAGAGGTTGTTTTCTGTGGTGGTGTTGGTATAAGCTTGGTCGAATTACTTTTGTTTTACTGTCTAGTTTTAGGTAGCAATCAACCACAATATGCATATAAGAATCTCTTAATAAAATCAAATAGGGTACATTACAACTTTAAGAAAATAAATGCTCTTCCCTTCAACATAAATACCGGTAGGCTAATACTTATCTTAACAAAATACAGTAAAAATAAAAGAACATTTGCAATTACAGTGTACAAAGTAACAGTAAGACTGTCCAAATTGTTATCACACCCATTAATAATACTCATTATTACATAATGCAAAGAAAAACACATATCAAATACAGTACTGACACTTGACAGTAAGACTGTTATCATAGTTGAATGACTAATACAAAATACAAAAAATTAAAAGATTCTCCAATATGAAAATACAAAAACAGTTCCTTTTTTAGCTTTCATGTATAACAACTACTGAAACTGCTTGGATATTGAGATTCTTGGCTTCCTCATCTGTAGCATAACTCTTTTTAAATTTAACAGGAGTTGTCTATTTGCAATCAACTGATGACTGGATATTATTTTCCTTTTAAGACAATTTTTGGTATGCAGCAAACTTAACAGACTAGTATTTTTCAAACTACCTCTGATATCAGTTTTAATTCTTCGTAGATGACTAAAGAGCCTTTCCATATTGGAGTGTGGCAGGGATAATGTACAAGCAACTACCTTTCTAAGATTGGGGAATTTTGGCTCTCCTGTCTCATTTTTCAACAACAGGTGTTTTTTTTCCAGAACTCACCAGCATATTTCTCCCCCTGAAACTGGCAGTCTAAGCTTAACTTTCTCCATTCTATATCTGCTACACTTTTATCACAATTTTTGTCTAGATAAGGTAGAGCAGCAAATGCTTCTCCTAGACTGCTGGGGTTTCTGTTTAATGCATTTTCTGGTTTCAAGAACTCTAACATTTTAAAAGGATTAGTTTTAAACCTTGATCTAATTTGCTCCACCAATTCAATCAAGAATGCCTGACAACTTTCTTTAAATCTTTTGCTACCCTCAGTGTCACTGCTTATGGGAAATTGTGATAGTGTTTCAGTAGCATCAATACCAACATGCACTTGGTTAATGGGCACTCTTACTCTGGCATTGTGAATATTAATAGCAAATGGACTGCAATCTTTGACATGATTAAGGTTGATAAAATCACCCATAATCTCACACAACAATTTTTTTACATGACCATGCAAATACTGAAGCATAGGTTTTTCACTCTGAACCAATTTGTTAAACTCATTGGTCCTGTGTAACTGTACTAGAAGGAACTGCAGCTGAGCTTTAATGAATGGATTGTTCAGGCTACTGTAAATACTTTCTGTCACATATGATGGATCTCGCTTTTCACTCATAACTGCTGTGAAATACAACTTCAATGCATCCCATTTCTCAAGAAGTCTACTTACACATGCTTCAAGGGACAACCATCGTGTCTGTCCAACATTCAACAGTTTGTGTGGAGGTATATCAAGGAAGTGTTGAAATTCTTCTAATTCATGCTTGCGTAAACTAGATCTGCTGAAGTGAGTGTACACATTCCTACACAGGTCTTCTAAGGAGGTGGAGAGCTTAAGGTATGCATGTGAAACGCACAAGTGTATCATGTGGCAGCTGCAAAAAACAAACACTATGTGAGGCAGATCAGCTTTCATTAAAGACGTCACACTTTGATGTTCTCCAAACATAACATTACATGTGTCTGAGGAATATCCTATAATGTTGTCCAAAGGAATGTTCTTTTCTTGAAAGGAGACTTTTATTGCACTATACAGAGATTGTGCATCACATTTGTCTACAGACACCATGTCATAAAATGAGTAAATTACCTCACATTGTTCATAATCAAAGTAGGAAACACAAATTGCCAATTGTTTTTCAGTTGTTTCGTCCGGGACAATGCTAAATTTTGTTTCCTTCAACTTATTTACAAGATCCCTTGAGAAATGAACTCCTAATCCTTGCCTCACAATATTTGTACATTGATTTGCAGACATTGTTAGTTGCTGTAATTTTTAAACTCCCATTGAATTTTTGGGGCTAGTGGCTTTAATGAGATCAACTAATGGCTGAGAAATTGAAAATGCAAGGTTATTTTCAGCTACAAATGCACTGATGCACAGACTCCGTCAGCAAGAAATACTCTTGGTTCTGACTGTCTGAATGAAAATTATCACTAATGTTTTGGGGGATGGGTGATGACTGCTTTGCCTAATGTGTGATGCACTTCTATAATGTCTTTCTAACCCTGACTTGCTGCACTGAACTTGATTTAAGCAAACTGAACAGGTAGGTTTGGTAGTGGTGCTTCCCTTTGATGGAGGTGTTAGCCAGCTCTTGAAGTCCTTATGTTGTAGCCACTCGTACGGTTGAAGAATCTCTACCCTGTTAGTGGGCTGTGACATGAGTATATATGTGACTGTGATGGGTCAGGTGAGGGTGGTGGAAGGGGATTATTGGTTGCTGAGTAGGCTACCATTGGTGGAAAGATGTCTCCTTGCGATCCGCAAGATGTATCTTGTTGCTGATTGGAAGGTGGAGATATGTGCCCGGGACGCATATTAACCAAGTCCAACTATGTAGGAGTCATAAGGGTCCTCTCAGCCAATCAGAACGCTTGCTGGGCTAGCTTCAGGTCTCTCAGCCAAGGACAGCTCGTGGTACAAACCAGATCCGGGCTGACACTGCATCCAACACAAACTATAATTTCCATTATCATTCTTACCTAATTCAATCAATATATCTTTTTCGTTCACATATCCTGTATCTAAAACGACATATATATTAGTATCTGTAACTAATTATGATATCCATATATACTATAAAAAAAATCTAAATACTCTAGGTAGAACGTAACTGTGGCAGTTTAATAACTGGTAACACTTTCACGCCGTAAGTAAGTAGGCAAAATGTATTATGAGTAAAACTCAGTTCTTGTTTAATTCGATATTATCTTTCAGATTTTAATATTTACGTAACTTTAGTTGAATTTTGGCCCCAAATACCCGCATCAGAGAAGAGATTGTTAGGATGCCAGTGCTGCCAGATACAAGGAAAGGTCCCCATTTTAGAGTAATGTATAGGGTTCCAAAGGGCTGAGTCATAAGTAGAAAAATTGGGAAATTTTACTAGAGATCCATATTTCTTTATATTAGTTAAACCATTGAAGATACGATTTTTTTTACATTCCAAAAACACTCAATAAATAGCAGCCCTAATGTATAAAGGGAATTATTGTTACCACGATATTATCGTGACTACTAACCTATAATTCGGGACAGATTAGGGAGTGTACTGTATAAGGAACAAGCAGGGTTATTTAATATTATGATATAGCTCAATGACTTTTAAATATCTATACTAAATCAGGCTTTTCTTGTACTTTTTTCTCATTGTGAATTTACTGTACTTAAGTGTCCTAAAGCAATATGCTAGCTCATGCTAGATTATTTTATCTAATACCATGATCTAAATAGGCTCAAACTTACTTGCCAATTTGTAATAAAGAGACAACAGAGTAGTGTAACAAGCTCTAATTCAGCCAATGCTGATATTAAATGGTTAATCTGGTCACTGATCATGTAGGCTATGATACATCATTGTATGTTTCAGTCGTCCTAATGAGAGTTATCTCACAAATTAATATTAATTAGTACACAATTATTAAGACTATGTTCTCTGAATTCACTGGTTTTCTGTTGACACATTTGTTTCAATAATATTTCTAATGTGGAGAGGGCCTAAGAGTAATTTTTATTATTACAGGTTGGTTCTTCATTGGAATGTAGAATTTACATAAAAATACTACATTACTGTAGTCAACACTGGCCAATTAATAACATGATGATAATTTACTGGTTTATTAATACTTTACTGTGTAGATTTTGGATAGTAACATTATGAGTTATTATGATATAAATAAAAAATTAACAGGTATAGACTGCAGGAGACAAGGTGGAAGAGGAATAAAACGTGGGAGTTAGGCGGAGGTTACAAGTTGATATACAGTGGAGCGGACGATAGAGGGAGGAACGGAGTGGACATGGTGCTGGACACCCAAAGCAAGGAAGAACTAGTAGAGGTGGTGAGGAAGAGTAGCATGAGCGAAAGGATCAAAATGGTTTATGGTCAGGAAGCAATAAACGTGATCAGAGGGAGGCCCCAATGGAGGAGAGGTGTGTTGTGGGTGGCGACTTGAATGGGCACATAGGTCAGGACAATGATGGAGTGAGACGAGTGCATGGAGGCAAAGGTATGGGAGTGAGAAACCAGGAGGGGGAGAGCGTGGTGGACTTTGCCGTAGCATTTGACATTGCAATCCTGAACACGTTTTTCACGAAAAGCAGCTACCGGACATATAGAAGTGGCCCAAGCGAGAGTCAAATCGACTTTCTCCTGTACCGAAGAGACAACATCAGAGAGGTGGAAGACTGTAAAGTTCTACAGGGAGAGAGTGTGGAGGCGCAACACAGCCCAGTCGTGGTGAGGCTGGTTGTGAGGACGCGAAGGACCGGAGCCGAGAGGGGAGAACCTAGGATCAAGTGGTGGAAACTCAAAAATGAGGTGGTACGGCAGGAATTCAAGAGGAAAGAGTCTTGGTGGTTGTGCCAAAACTGTAAAGAGAAGATAGAATAGAAAAAGGAAATGAAGAAAGCTTATGACAAGGAAAGAACAGAGGAACGTACGTAAAGCTATGTGAAGAAATGCAAATAAGGAGGCGAAGAAAGCAATAGTGCAGGCACGGGCAGCATGAACTAGGAACATGAGGAACTAGAAACAAAGGAGGGCCAGAGGAGAATTTTTAAGTCAGCAAAAGAAAGGAATAGATCGACGAAGGACTTAACATCAATAAGGCAAATCAAAGAAGAAATGGAAGAGTGCTTACTGATCCTGGCAAGATCAGTGGTGGAGGGAGTATTATGAAGAACTTCTAAATCAGAAAAATCCAAGAATACGAAGAGGTGGGGGAGTGGGAATGGAGGGAGAGGTAGACCCTATTAGTGAGGCGGAAGTCAGGGAAACGTTGAAGAAGATGAAAAATGGAAAGGTAGTAGGGCCAGACTAGGTATGGAAAAGCTCGGTTGAAGAAGGGATAAGGTTGCTGACAGAGTTCCTGAACATAGTTATGAAAGAAGAGATTTTCCCAACCGAATGGAGTGATAGTTTTATGGTACCGGTTTTCAAAGAAAAATGAGACATCCAGAGTTGTAATAATTATAGAGGAATAAAGTTAACATCACACACTATGAAGTTGCTGGAAAGAGTGTTGGAAAAAAAAGCTAAGGGAGTAGACAGAAGTTTAATAATATTATTAATAACTATAGATGATAAACAATTATGATATAAAAACATTTTAACAGTTTTCACGGAGAACGAATAAACGTCACGGCCCTACCCTTTGAGCCGTTCTGGATGTCTGCAAATGAGGGTAATGCCACCAAGTATTCAGGCATCGACTACAATCAGCTTGTAACACTGGCTGATGCACTGAACTTCACCTTCCACGTCCTTCCATCAAACAACTGGGCAGAAGTGAGGTTATTATAACGTAACACGATTAAAACACCACACCAAATATTGTCTTGTCAAATGCATGATAAATACTCTGATGTATTATCCTGTGGCAGGTAATAATTATAACGTTGGTAGAGTAGATTTTAGCCTGTTTAGCTGCTCGGTCTATTTTTCCTCTATAATCTCCAATTAACATAAATATTTAAATTAGTTTACTAATATAACTGAAATGTAGAAATGGCTTGCATAATGTGTGGGATGATATTCAACTTTATGATTCACTTGACAAGCACCATAGCTGTTCTAAAGGTACTAGTAGTAAGAGTACGGTTCTCAATGTTGAACTACTTAAGGATCATAAATTATACTCCCACTCCAATGTAGACATAGACAATCTGTTGCACGAAATAATGGCCACAGCAAAGCACGCCATACAAATGAAATCACTAGACGAGATAACAGATTTTGCCCAGGGAAAAGGATTGAAGAAAATAAATCATTATTAATTTCATACATACATACATACATATAACAGGCTTTCATCTCCACGCTGGAGGTAGCCCCGTCACGTCGCACGCCTCCGAAACAAAATGCACAAGCATAGAACTTCCCCCTCCCCCCACACACATGCATAAGCTCCACATATCAACCTCCCAATCCTTGTTGGAGGAGGGAGCAACCCCCACAGCACAACAGCATTCCCTTGTGGGACTACAAGAGGCACACCTATGTTTGCATCCATAGCAAGGCCCAACAGCAAAAGCTGGTTTACCCCAGCCACTACAGGGCAGACTCCCCCTCCAACATTCAGCTGGCCATGGGCCACACTCAAGGACCATCCTCCAAGGACCGTGAAGCCGCGTCCACTCTTCAAGCATTCACCAACCTCCTCCACTCGTTTCTGCTGTGCGTAATCCTTCTACCAATGTCACTTATAAAGAATGTCACTTCACTTTAAACTCATGCTCCGCCCACGACCCGTGACCTCAGTAAGTGTTGGGACAGTGAGGTTGACCACAGGTCACTGGGTCAGTTGAAAACGCAAAACACTCGTCTGCGTCACGAAGTACCACCCCTTGTGGGTGGAGACTCTTGCAATGGACTGACGTTCCTTATAAGTGACATTGCATTCTACCTTGCTCCACAGGTATACCTCTTCCGCTCAGAGCTCGTTTCACTGTGTCCATTCATCTCCTCTGTGGCCTTCCTTTCCTTACACTTCCCACATTTGAGCCTCCGATCCTTTTTACCATTCTATTCTCCGATATTCCATGTTTCCGCTCCATACAGAGCTGTAGGCACTGCAATTCCTTCGTATAACTTCCTCTTTACATTCATTCTAAGTGACTTAAAGCCAAATATCCTATTCATTCCTCATTTACTCTATCTCATTTACTCTAGATTTTACCTCTGCCTCTATTTTGCTATATTATTTAAAGCACTGCACCCGTCGAATATTTCACGATCTAGCAATATATTCATCCTTCTACCCACTGCTACCCTCCTACATAACATTACTTTGCTCTTTCCCACGTTCACTCTCAGTTTCCTCCTCCTGCACACCCGTCAAAATTCCTGCACCCCTGGGGACCCTCACAGGACGAATCTGGAAATCTTCAATTCCCATCTCCTCCATAGCCTTCCTGACCCGGAAGCCAAAGGGCCAAGGTGTACGAGAATGTGAAAAGTAATAATTAGACATGATATCAGATGTTATAAGTCGGGAAGTCGATGTAATCGATGCCAACAACGAACCATTGAGGACTGGCGACGGAGATCTAGAGGTGGTTCATTAGCGTCCACCAGGAGACTGGGGATTGGTGATGACCTGAACGCTCCAGTTGCCAGATGTATCCCAGCATTATGAGCAGGGTCTAAAACTCTGAGACGGACATCTGTGGCAGAGGAGTATACCTCACACCCATAGTCGAGTTTTGACCTAATAAGAACACGGTATAGGCGAAGGAGGGTGGCCCGATCAGCCCCCCAGGTAGTATGGCTCAGAACCCTCAACAGATTAAGAGCCTTGAGGCAAAAAACCTTTAGTGTACGTAAGTGGCGAACCCAAGTCAAACGTTTGTCGGAAATTAGACCCAAAAAGCGAGTCTCCTCGACACAGCGTATCCGATGACCATACATGAATAAGTTCAGATCAGGGTGGACACCTCGGATGAGGCAGAAGTGCATAGCAACCGCCTTGGCAGGAGAAAATCGAAACCCATGAGAACCAGTCCAACGTGACACTCTGTCAAGGGCAAGCTGCATGCGCCGCTCTGCCACTGACATACGGGAGGCAGCAAACCAAACTGCCAGGTTGTCAACGTACATCGAGTTGGCTATACAGTCCAGAAGGGATGAGGCAATGGCATTAATTGCTACTGCAAACAATGTGACACTGAGGACACTTCCCTGGGGGACGCCCTCCTCCTGTGCAACAGATGCTGAGAGAGCTGTACCAACCCTTACAGAAAAACTGCGACCACTTAGAAACTCTTTAAGAAAGCGTGGAAGGCGACCTCGCAGGCCATATACATGGAGCTGCTGCAGGATGCCATATTGCCATGTAGTGTCATACGCTTTCTATAAATCAAAGAATACACAAACAAGGTGTTGATGTCGTGCAAAGGCCTCACATGCAGCAGCTTCCAACCTGACCAGAGCATCTGTAGTGGAACTATCTTTACGAAAGCCAGACTGGGACGGAGACAGAAAATCACCCCGTTTCAAGAAGTATACCAGTCTGACATTCACCATCTTCTCAAATAGTTTACAGAAACAAGAGGTTAAGACAATTGGTCGGTAATTGAGGGCAACACTAGAGTCCTTGCCTGGCTTGGGGAAAGGAAGGATGGTAGCAACCCTCCACCCATATTCTGTTATATATAGCTAAAAGAAATGAGATTTCTCAGAGTGACTATATGGTAATAACTTTCATTCTCGTTCCCTGAGAAATCCAGGGCAGTGCGCTCCTTGGCTCTTAACTCATGTCTCACAGCCAGAGGTAGAGAGTCACGGCTGGAGACTCTAGCAAAAGCCTCCGCCATGGTATTGGCCACTGTCAAACTATCCATAATCTTAACTCCTTTGACCTTAAGTACAGGTGGAGAACTAGGAGAAAACTTCCCCGCCATCTTACGGACTCTCTTGAACACTTGGGTGAGTGGAGTTTTACTATTAATTGAAGACACATAGGCCTTCCAAGATGCACGTCGTGCCTCTTTTAAAACTCGTCTAGCACGGGCCCTTGACTGTCGGAAGTCTTCTAAGAGATTTGGATCCCCACGATTGCGACGAAGGTGAGAGAAAGCAGCGCGCTTCTCCAGCACAGCAGTGGTGCAGACTGGTGACCACCAAGGGACAGGACGTTTGGGAAAGTATCCAGAAGTTTTAGTGATAGAGTTGAGAGCGGCAGAGTGGAGTACATCAGTGAAATATGTTACAGCCTCATCAGAGCTACCAAAATCGGCTACTGAAGAGACCGAAGAAGTTAGCTCTCTAAAAAACTGCCAGTCAGCCTTCTCTAATTTCCACCTAGGAAGACGAGACTGGTTCGTACCTGTTACCTTCTAAAAGTATAGGGAAATGGTCACTGCCATATTAATCAGGCAACACTCTCCAAGTAAAATCTAACAGAGCACTGGGTGAGCAAAGGGAAATGTCAATGGCGGTAAAAGTCCAAGTAGGGCTATTAAAATGTGTCACATTTCCCGTATTTAAAACCCTTAATCCCTCATCCTCAATAAAATAAGCTAATAAAACACCCCTGGGGTTGACTGAACTGTCACCCCACAAAGGATGACGCCCATTAAAATCACCCAATAAAATAAAGGGAGAGGGAAGGTCCCGTACAAGACGGTTGAGATCACCCCTCTCTACTGTAACACTGGGAGGAAGGTATAGACTGCACACAGTGTAGGGGCGGTCCATAAAAACCTCAACAGCAACAGCCTGGAGCGGTGTGTCAAGCTCCAGGCTCGTGCATGGAATATCTCGACGAACTAGGATGGCAGAGCCACCATGGTGACCCTGCCCTTCAAATGAATTCGAATAAAATGCAGAGTATGCTGGAGGACTGGCACGAATATAGTCCCCAAGCATTGTCTCTTGAAGAGAAACACATGCAGGAGAGAAGCTAGAGAGAAGAATGTGCAGTTCTTCCCAAGAAGCACGCAAGCCACGGCAATTCCACTGAAGGACCTTGAACAGCGTTACCTTGTTCCTAGTTTTGGGGAAGCCTCATGGAGGTACTTCCCACTACCACCTCGACCTGAGGGTCTACTCAAACGATACGCTTTGTCAGATCCTGTGCCACTAGAAGAGCGAACCCGAGGACTAGTACTTGGGGCAGTAATTGGGACCCGTAGACGAGTCCCTGAAGCATCTGATATGTTGGAAGAAGATGAAGGTATATGAGCAGGGATATTCTTAGAAGCATTTACATTGGCATTGTCCTGTACAGCAGTGCTATCACTGACACAGGCAGACACATCAACATCCATAATACAGGTGGTAGAATCACTCCGCTGTTCAAGCGGAGGAGAAACTGAATCTTTTGAAGTCGCAACATCAGTGGCATCCACATTAACTTCACGCTCCTCTGATGGTCCTGAAGGAAACTTGCGAGGAGGAACTTCTGTTGAATCAAGAGATTCATCAGAGCCACGAGAACACTTCTGGTGACATTGAGAGGAAACTATGGATGCGTCCTCATAGATGGTTGCCTTATAAGGAGGAACATCTATTGAGTCAAGTGCCTCAGAGGAACCATGAAGACGTCTCTGTGACCGTTTAGGTGACTTAAATTTCCTTTTTGGAGAGCGTGTGGCAGCGTGAACCTCTACCACATGGACACCTTTAGCTAAAGTCTGAGAATTGTCATCAGTTGAAGGGTCACCAGAATGAGTGTCTGATAAGGTTTCCAAAACAGAGAAGGTATTATGTAGTGTAACCTTAGAAACGCTCTCACTGGAGCATAAAGCAGCTGCCTCTTGAGAGGGTTGAGAGGGTGTTACAACTGATTTGGGGCGAAGGGAGGAGGCGTATGTCTTAACACCACCATCCATCTGTCACCTGAAGTTGAGTTGCCGTCTGGCACTACCAATACTGATGAATTAGCTATTAGCCAAGTGGAGAATATCCTGCTCAAGGAGGTATATCTTACATTGACGAGAACGCAAGGGGTGAGCATCTCTGCAATAAAAGCAGTAACTCTCTGACCGATACTCAGAAGTAAGATGTGAGTCAGGGGCAGAACAATTACCACACCGGGAACGGTTGTTGCAGTTCCTCCTCCCATGACCAAACTCATAACAACAGAAACACTGTAAGGGACGCTCGACAAAAGGCTTCACCTCAAAAAAGGTCGATCGTTCGCCCACGGTAATGGATTTGACTTTCATGTCTGTAATTAATCTTTTAATAAAAAAAAATACATGTTTAATAATATCTTGTCAGGAATTCACCCTGTAAATTTGTCACTATTATTTTGAATAACCCTGTATAATCTTCCGATTCACTTTGCAGAAGTATAAATTTTCCCTACGATATCCAGAGTTGTTCATATAATTCCTATAATTATTTAATAAAATCTAGTTCTATGTCAGAATCAGAAAACTATTCGCATCAGATTTACTGACGGCCTGTGAACTTTATTATTTATTTGACACTCACACAAACTTGTATTTTGGGCAGGTAACAGACCAAGTGGAGGCTCGGAAATCGTTCCTTGCCAGTATTGTGTATGTGGTGCTCCCCAGTCGTCTTGAGAGGTTGGTAAATACTGTACCTTGAACAGTGCCATAGATATATTCATATTTAATTAGGATTTAAATAACATGATTTTTTGTGTAGCAATTTCATCACTAGCTAACCCTTATCAATTGAACATTACATTTTTTAACATTAGAAATTACTTATTTGTTTAATGTTTTCAGAAAATCATATTAGCAAACGACATCACACCTCTCAAATTGTGGAAGTTGATGTTCAATTACCTAATTATAAAAAAAGTCCAGTAATGGATCTTAAGTATAATTAAATAAGGCTTACCTTTATATCATTTTTTTCACAGGTGGGACTACACTTACAGTTTTGATTACACACCCTTCTGCTTTGCTCTCGCCAAACCAGTACTAAGACCAAGTTGGCTGAGCTGTTACTATCCCTTAAGTCATCAAGTATGGATTGGCATCTTCATTTCAGCTTTAGTAGTCTGCGGCACCCTCGTTCAGGTTTGGATGATATATTTCTCTTGGTGCTTTTTATTTCTGTTATTATAATAATATTATGTACAAAGGGTCTATAAAGATAACCGATGTTCCGTTTATATTTATAGGAACTGTGGGGCCATTTGACACATGATTACTCAAGGAAATCAGATAAGGCAGAGAAATGGGCACACTACCCAGTCACTTAAGGCTCAGTTAAATTCCCCCTTTTCAGCCGACGAATATCTCAGTTTCACCCAGGAACTTGTTTCTACGCAAACATCTCTTAATGTAGACTTCAGAGAAGGAAGTCAATCCATGGATTGCCAACCTAAAACCTAGTTGCCAAACATCATAAACTCAACCTAGCTAATTCATTCTACCCTTGTCTGTCATGCACAAGTCACATTGCATCACTCATTTGTAAACCATATCATGGCATCCTCTGTTAGGACATTGTCGCCTCTTTTACCCTCATATTTACAATGATGCACATTTTTTTCCACCCTAACTTATATTTTCCTCTATACTTTATTCAAGTGATGTATTCACATTTCACTTTCCATGATTTTCAAAATATCTTACCCTCGCAGATAGTCGAAAGCTAAGTACAAATTTCAGTTACTCTACAGTACCTCTTTGCTTATAATACAGTAAATTTTCACCATCATTAGATAATGCTCTGCCAACTACAGTGCATTAAATATTGCATGCAGCCTCGATATTTAACCTTGTCATTCTAACCAGGGCTATCGGAAACTAATGCTTCTTTCAGTCCTCAGTAACAAATCTGGAAAAGATTCGTTGATAAAGGGAGACGTTGATTAAAGAGGAACCAACAAGCAAACTTTTCGCTTTGTGCATTGGTTATTGGCAGCTATTTAAAAGATGGGAAATAGTGCGAGAGGTGAGGAAAGAGTGTGAGATATGAAGGAAACCGTGTAAAATGAAGGAAGAGTGTACGATGTGAGGAATGTAGTAAAAGATAAAGGAAGAGTGTGAGAGGTAATGAAAGATGAGGGTGTGAGGCTCATGATAATCTAATGAGTAAATCCATACTAGTTTGCTCAACAGAAAGAGAAATATTTGGCACTCAAAGGATTATTGAACAAAAATCTCAAGCTATAATGGAATAATGACCCATTTTTCCATACCAGATTACTGGGTCAGATATGTGGATGTCACAATACGGGCAGCTGAGCACAGGAGCAGTCATAATGGAGGTGCTGGGTAGCTTACTGGGCCAAGGTCTTTATGGTCGCCTCTCCACCAGGCGCTCCAACCACATGATGGTGGCCACGTGGATGATCTTTGGTGTGGTAGTGGGCGCAGGGTACCGTGGAAGCCTTATTGCCTCCCTTACCCTCCCCAGACAACCTCCAAGACCAGAGACGGTGGAGGAGCTCGTCACCGCTGTTGAGAGGTGAGACCATTCAAAATAAGTAAGTAGAAATTGAAACCATGTATAACGGATGTGGTAGAATTGTGAATGTGCAAAGTAGATGTAGTAAAGGAGTGACTGTAGAGGTAGATGAGCTAAGACTGTCTCCTGTAGATGTGGCAGAGGATATGATTGTGCAGGTCTGGTGAGGGAGAGATGACACCGTGCACGGTTAATATGGTAGAAATGAGATGTTCACATTACAAATAGGAAAGGTAAAACTGTGCAGAGTAGATACTGTCACGAGTCAAATTTGATCGTGACATATTAATCAATTAAGTATAGGAATAATGCTTCAGCCTAGTGGTTGAGAAAGCGAAAGGCAGGAGTGTGTGAGGTAGAGAGTAGGAGCACCGTTCATGTTTGAGCCTGCGTCCCTCCCCTCTCTGCCGTTAATCCTTCGTTTCCCCACTCGTTGGCTCTGTAATTATTGATTTTTGCGTACACACAGTTATTCTTTTAAACTCTCCATATGATTCGTGAAGAGGATAATTACCATGATTAATTTACGTGGCGTCATTACAATTGCATGTATGGCTGGGTGTGTGAATGTGTATAATATGAGGTTGTAGTCAGACAGACAGTAGGATTCAAACTATTGTGTGTGGCGCCTGTATATCGATCCAGACGTTGGTAGCTTGGGGGAGGAGCTTATAGCCTGGCTGGGGGCTCTCGTAATTTAAACATTCAGTTCATCTCCTACTCGTATTCAGCATACACGTAGCCTCGTGGCGCTCTAGCCTCTCGTTGGAGTAGCAGCCTACAATGGTCGAATTCATTCAGTTACGGCATACTAATGATTCGTGATCGAGTGCTGGGTGTGTGTTTGAACATTGAAAATTGCAAGTGGGAGGACAATTCATGTATGAGTATAGAAAAACTCTCACACGTGAATGAATTTGAACTCCGAGTTCGGCTTCACCATCTTGTAACATACGTGGCTCTCTCGACCTCTTCGTCTCTTTATGTAACACGCAGGGCTGACAGTGAATGCCAGAATACTCGGTGCCATTCACCAGTTTTCTCTAGTGCTTCACGGAGTCACTCTTGTTGTCGTTACTTGCAACAGAAAAAGCAAATGATACGAGGTAAGGTTTTATGCCAGTAGCGTTCTGCATCCTACTTGGTGTAATATTATAGAAAATGAGTGCCATGTGTGTGACATTGAAAATTACAGATGTGAAGAACAGGTGTCTATGTGAATCTAGGAAACTTAATCACATAGATACTTGAACTCGTATTATTAGATTTATATTTATATTTATTATTGATTAATGTAATTGAGTAGGGGTCCTGAAATAGCACCATATAATTACGAGTGTTTGGGGAATGTAACACCTTGGTTACACACGTAATATTCGCTCTCGTCCACTCATTCACGTGGATATGACGAGTGATAAATTACAGATGTAACATTGGAAATTAACTGAGGTGAGACATAGAAAAATGGAAACATAGAAAAATATTGGAACATAGAAAATTGAGAATATAGAAAATCAACTGAACACTCGATGGAAAATATATATTGTACTCGAAGGAAAACAACGAGGACAACACGACTCCGACCGATAGAAAACGGGAGTCATATTAAGAGGTAACTTAAGTATTTAGTTAGCTAGTTTTGCGTGTGGATGAGTGTGAACGTGTGTGACTATAATTATTGATTTCATGTTGGTGTACTGGAAATTTCAATAAATATAGTTAAGCGATTGTGATTGGTTGTTTCATACACCATATCCCTTCATACTATAATTTATAAATGCATTCATATTGGAAGACCTCACATTAAAAATAAATATGTTGACAAAAAAGGAACTTGCAATGAAGGGGATAATTTAACCTCTGAAACCTTCTTTGAGCCAACACAATTAAGGTTAATTAATAAAAACCGGGTAAGGTAAGTCAATTGATAAATAATTACTTACTTAATAACTACTTGATTATTATATACATTATAATAATTCAATGTTGCACTAGAAAGCTTATAATTGCATGGATCTCCAAGGTGGGCCACAATTCTTTTCAGTTGCGTATATTGATTAAGTCGAGTTCTCCTTTTATTTTGTCACAGATACCATAAATTGAATAACTGTCAGTTGATTAAAGATAAACAGTTGTCTAGGCAAAGTTTTAATGGTATCGAGTGAAACTCCATGAGGCCTGTGTATCAACCAAATGATGAAACCCGAGAGGGTTAGAGTATACCGGCAATTTTCTTTGAAGATAGAAAATATAAACAGTTACGAATGGCGTGTTCTTGGAGTGATACCACAAACTTTATTTATTGTATAGTTTGAACTCAAGATTTGGGAAAAGAGTTCAGCTAACGGGAAGAATATATAGCAGAAATAGTTTTATCAGTAAGAACTAGCATTAGGAATGTGAATGACGTATAGTTGTCGGACAGGTGTTTATCGTGGTCCCAAAAAGAACAGGAGGAGAGTAAGTTGGTAATGTCATTGTACAGTAAAGTCATGGTCTAATGTTCTGCAACCTGGTAAATAAAAGCGAGCTATTTGAGTTAATTTTATGAACCAAAATTGCACACACCAGCAGCTATAGTTTCGGATCATATTTCGAAGCCATCTCATTGGAAGGTGTTGCAGTACATTAGACCATGACTTTACATAGCACGGATTAAAAACAGACTGAACATAATTCTGGACAATAATCTGAAGGGTGCAAGGCCTGTACCAAGAGTCGCAAGGGTCGGCAAAGGTAGGCAAAAACCAAGAACGAAAAAATCTGCTGAATAACAGAAGAGTGTGTGGGCTGAACACTAGGGAGGGAATGAAGGTCAGGTTTAGAGTCACAACAAATGGCAGCATTCACTCCACGTTGACAAACAAGACTAACAGCATCCAAAATAGCATACAGTTCACACAATGTTGAGCTGGAGTAGTTTCAGAGACGACGGCCAACCCAGCCCCCTGGAGGTGACTCCATATCAGGTGAGAAAACGGCACAACCTGCTGCACCATCCATTTGCAATGAGCCATCAGTGTAGAGGCAGTATGGATCTGTGATGGAGGACGTCACTGTTTCTATGTTTTCCAGAGCCAACTGCTGCTGTAGAGAAGGCAGTTCTGACTTGGAAGTAGGTGTAAAGCTCACATCAGGTGTTGGTAGCATCCATGGAGGGTGCCCTGGGGGGATGTCAGCAACCATTATATCTATATTAAGACTACAGAGCATAGAGGAAACAGACCTTAAAAGAGTACGCCCAGCAAGCAGTATGGGAGGGACCGGGTAGTTTGGTCGAAGAGAAGTTCTGACTAACTGAGAGTAATGTGGTAATGGGGGAAGACGCAACTCACGCTGCATGTTCACTATCCTGGTCGACATTGGACAGCCGAGAATTACCCTCATTGCTCTATTCTGAAATGTTTCTAAAGCTTCAAGAGTAGCCCTGGGAAGTTGAATTAGAGCAGGGGAGAGGTAATCAACAACTGAACGGATAAAAGCAATATAGATGATCCTTGCTACTGGGATGGAGATGCCTGAGGAGTTGTTAAAGAGTCATTGAAGTGGTGTAAGTCGGCGCTGGAGACGACCCAACAAGTACTGGACAATGGCATGGTCTTGAGATCTGACAGGAACAATTGGCCAAATATTAACTGGCGCACCCAGGTAACGGTACTGGGAACACATGGGAATGACAGTCCCTCCAATGGTGAACACTGGCCGACCTTGAGGAAGGCGGCAGGTGAATATTCTACTCTTATCTGGTGAGACAATAATACCACAGTGAGAGGAGGCCACAGAGAAGGAGTCAAGAAACTGCTGGAGATCCCTTGGTGAAGTAGAATAAACATAGATATCATCAGCATAACATGTAATTGTAGTACCAGGAATATCAGAGAGAGAAGTAAGGAAACAAGGTATCAAGAGTCAATACTTTTACTGAACCATTGGTCTGTAGGTTAGTCGAAGGGAGGATACTGGTGCACCCGTGTCTTCTCACTAACCTTTGAGGATTATTTCATCATTTCCAAGAACTATAGTGAGAAAATAGATATGATGAACTGACAACATCAATCACATTTGAAAAAAATGAAAGCTATTACTTTCTTTCTGGAAATATGTTTGAGCTATTTGTATCACCCCTCTGTAAATTGGCGGAATTCGCCGGAAGGTCGCAACAGGATATTACTTCGCGTCAGTGAATGATCGCCATCTACCAATATTTCGGAGGAATATTTTCGGTTAACAGGTAAGCTTCATTGTACTTCTCATGATGATACATTTTTTAGAGTAAACAAGGCACGGGAGAATACAGTATTAACCCCTCCGCGACGGGATAACTATGAATAGCCAATCTGTCAGTCCGGGGCTAGTCTTACTTTCCCTACTGCCTGTCCGGGCGAATTTGGCCGATTTTTCCAAAATCGCTCTATTCCACTTACTCTGTACGTCTAAACTACGATACTGAACTACTTAAATTTGGTCTTGTTAGCACCATCAACTCTTCCTCTTTCCAATAAAACCAACCCCAGCTCTCTATAACTTTCCGTTGCCGAGAAATTAAGTGAGGAATGAAGGGTAATTTATCGGGCAGAGCGCGAGGGTGTAGTGGATGTGACATCAACTGAACGCGGCCTGCGCCGGTGGGAGTCAGTGGTGTATGGTAGCATGACGCAATACAGAATCGGACACGCACGAGAAATCTAATCCACATCCATCCGTGTTCACAGTCAGTAACACACTGACTGACGATGGTGATATGTAGGGCTGGTGGTGAAGTATTGCCAAGTCAAAACAAAAAACGCCAAATTGGGCTTGCAAATGCCGACATTGGCAATAGCGGTGCTTCATCCCGCCCGGTCACCACATAGCAGTGGCGTACAACATGACCCGGGCGCTTCTTGGGAGCGTCTATGACCGCAATCCGGTCATTAAGGGTTACTGGGAAAATAAATTGTTTGAGAATGAGTATAATATATTCATTGATGATAGGCCACTTGTCAGAGCTAGGTTTTACGCCCGTAGTTTAAAAAAAATGCATGGGTCTTTACTAGAGCGTTTTTATTTCTCCAAACTACTCGAGGCAACAGATATCCTATTCGAAATACTGAAGGGTTCTGTGGCCTGGATTATTTTGGATGATTCATAGAGCTCCAGTAAGGGCCCTTAATTTTTTGTGTAAACTACATGCCTTAATGACTCAGTACTGTACATTAAACCAGAAGCACAATTAATTGATGGATATTAGGCGCCGCAACATCGAGGTCCTATAGCGCCAGAAATAAGTGATAGAGAGGTGTGACAGGAAGCAGGAAGGACATAAAATGAAAAGAAGGATAAATAAAGAACTGAAAGATGGGAACTATTTAGTCTGGTCTCTCACTGGCGACCTTCCTAGCATGGGAAGCCCTCTCTCCCCGATATCAGGGCAGAGCAGGGGCCGGAGCCCCCTCTAGTCTAGCTCGCAAGGTCTCAGAGACACACAAGCCTCCCCACCTCGGCAAGGCGGTTTCCGTTGAGGGGGATCAGAAGCACAAGGTATTGTTTCCATACTATGATCATTTTCATATAATTACTTTAAAATCAACTCTGCTTCCTCTCACCCAATGCCTTCCTCCTTTGCCCACACTGAAGCAGTGGCTACGGGTTTCGTATCAGTCAAGAAGAGGGACGTCGGTTTTGTCGGGAGATTTCCAACCACACCTGCCGTTTTTACTGGTATGTGTGAAAACACACACATTTATAGAGTATTATTTTCTTCGAATTGCATAAATATTCAACTCCCTGCGGCTCTGCCACAACTCGTGAGACACCTTTGTATATGAAAGGGTGAAACACCATTTAATCCTCCTGACTATTGAGTGCTGGGTGGTAGTTGGACGGGTCTGAAGATATGCTCGACTCTTCTTATTACAAGATTTATTGAAGCCTCAGTGTCCCGATTCATCCCATCAGAAGCTCAACTAGGTTACCACAGGACTTTTCTTACCTTCAGTCGGCAGAGCACTGACAGCTTCATCCCAAGCAAGCTATTCTCCTCGCTGGCTATCTTTGCTCTCAAATATTTCTGTTACTCTTGTTATATTGTAGTCTTGTGAATATTCCGTTGTGTTAGAGTGATACAGTGAACATTCTGTTACTCTAGGCTATTGTGCACGAGTGCATATTCTGGTGTGTTAGGGTGATAGTGGACATTCTGCCAATAAGAGGATGTAAGAGTCAGAACTGGTAGCTCGCACGATGCCAGGTGTATATGATGGCAACGCTGAACTGGTTAAAGCGGGAGTGGAGGAGACTATATGTGTGATTATTGGCAGTGATGCCACTCTGAAATGTTCAATATCCCAAGATTAACAGAAATGATAATCCACACCTGAAATTTGAAGATTTATTGAAGAAATATAGGCAGAGGAGTGGAGGAGTATTACTACCACTTCCTCCTGGCTCTTCAGAATCGCTCATTTTAACTTTAATGCTTGGAATCGTATTACGCTAATCACT